>JAJLWK010000004.1:0-61727 GCA_030570675.1 Myxozyma neglecta | reverse complement strand
AATATCAAAAACTAAAAGTCGCCAATATTAAAGGCCAGAAAGCACTCGTAGGCCGATCTCTTGCAATTTTGCATGCATTTATCGTTTAAATTCCCCAAAGAAGAATTTGCATGGAGTCAAAAGTGAAGAATCGTAACAGTTCTTCGTGAATAAAGCTTCATGTTGCCAGAGTAGTAAGTAGCAATCGATATAGTATTTATTTTAATCGCTCACTATAGTGATCATGCAATCATAAATTCCGACCCGTCAATTTCGTATTTTCCAACATATGTTGATAATATTAGAAGACCTTGAACTGTTGCAAACGTGAAGTATAACCATGTCACTTAAAGTAATAAGTAAGCGCCGCACAGGATAAACCATATTATTGAAAAACAAGAGTTTTGGACCAAATAAATGAGTTAAAGAAACGTAAATTCAAGTACCGTACTTAAGCTACGTCTTATCTGTGTTTTTTCGTGCTAGATCTGAACAGATTATTTTGCAGACATAAGACAAGCAGTAACATATTTTATCAGTCAGTGGCCGATGCACTCAACCCGTAGTATTTCTCATAACCATAATGACAGGTGTCAATTGATTACCATGACCATCACCTCCAATCTGCTTCATAATGATAGATAATATATATATATATGTTATTTGAAGACAAAGACAAAATTCAAGTTATAAACACACGCAACTCCGAATCACTTTCTTCAACAGATCACTAAAATAGCAAAAAAAAATAGTCAGGAAGATGGCAGTATTAAATTTGCGTATTAGCCGCTGATTATCTCAAATTTTTAATGCGATGCTAAGACAGCCAAACTGAAAACAGCAGTGTACATAAATAAGCATATCAGATTCAGGTATGTATGTATGTATGTATGTAGGATAATCAATTCTAAGTAGTTATATACAGACAACTACAACATCAAAACTAAAAAAAAGACAACACTAATTAACAATATCACCCAACTTTTCACCAACCTTAACATGCTGCCCAGCCTTGACATTGAACTTGAACTTCTTTGGCGCCTCAAAGACCAACACGACTGTAGAACCAAGTTCAAAGCCGCCCATCTGCTGTCCCTTTTCAAGCGGGTATCCCTTGAGGTATTTAGACGCGTTTGCGTACGTGGCTTCGTAGCAGACCGGGGTATCTGATCCGCGATGACGGTGGTGCGGGAGGTTTGTTTTGAGGTCTTTGTCAAAGTGGATTTTGATGGAGCCGACGTTTGTAGCGCCGACTGGGGTCATGGAGAAGAACCCGTGGCGCCAGCGGCCGAGTAAAGCCACACGTTCGTTAAGAACGAATAAACCAGCGAGACGGTGTTGCAAGTAAGGAGCGACAGAGTAAAGTTCACCGACGAAATGGCGACGCGTTTCGGCTACCCAACTTGCTGGGGCATGGAAGCGGTGGTAATCGCCTGGCGCGAGGTAAATCACGCAGAAGAACATGTCGTGGTCCGGTAACGACGGACGTGCGATTTCTCTGTCGACGCGGGCGTGCGCATCTGGGTCAGAAGGTGGAACTGCTTTTGAGCCTTCCTGAATGACTTCGTCGTCTTCGTCTGACTCGCCGCCGAGAAGTTCGTCGAGAATGCCTCTGATTCCGTGCGTTTCGGCGAAGAGCGAGTCTGTGTCTGACGAGTTTTCTGGATCACGGTCGAAGGCAGCTGGAAGTGAGTCCTTGGACGCGTTTGCAGAGGCACCGAGTAAGGCGTCAAGAGAGTAGGTCATTCCCTTGACTTGCTCTACTTCGCGGCCCGCGACAACGCCAGAGTGAAGCACTTTGCCGTCCGCAGGACTGACGAGCGTCGCGGACTGGTCAATTGGTCGCGCACCGGGCTTTAACTCGCGGAAAAAGAACTCGCCGAGGTTTCGGTACACGCGAAGGTCGTCTTCGGCCACTTCGTCGAGGTTCACGCCAAAGACGTACGCATAGAAGCGGAATCCCGGTGCTCGTAACCAAACAGGAAGCTCGATGGCGTTGAAACGTCCCCACAGACGCGACAAGGTCTTCAACGGAATCGCAGAGTAAACGTAGACTTGCCACTGCGAAACCGGCCGCACAGGTCTTTTCTCCTCGGCTTCGTCTTCCTCGTCGGAGCGAAGGGGTCCCCGGCGCCGACCATAATACCGTTCTCCAGCGCGAACCACAACAGCAGTCAATCCGCCAGCGACAGGAACATGCCACCAGCGGAATCTGAATCTGCTACGACGAGACTGCTGCTGCTGCTGTTGCTGTTGCTGCGACGAAGGCGGTTTTTCAAACGAGGAAAACACGCGGCGGCCGACCAGCGATGGATAAGACCACATCTGCCGGCGCGATGCACGTAAAAAGCCACGGTGCATTTGCGCCCGGCGACGCACGAAGCGCACCGGCGATGGCGGCGGCTGGACGTACGGTGGAGGCGGCATTATGGCGATGTGTTGTTTGCTGGCTGATACGCAGCGAGAGAAGGGAGAGAGAGAAGTAGTGGTCAAGTGCGTTGGGAGTTGCCCTATTCTAGTACTTAACGAATAACTATGATGTGTTATGTATAATATGTTTATGAATTAATGTAAATGAGAGCAAATGACTATTGTAAATATACGGTTATCGACTAAACGACCTGTGCAAAACATACTCCCTCATCATAGCACAAGTGCCCACCACCAACACCGCCAAAAAAATCGCAAAATAAAATACCCCATGAAAAGCGTCCAAATACGCCTGCACAACGTCCTCTTTATACTCAACTGGTATCAGTCCTATTTCCTCGACAGAGTTGGTCACGCGTGATATTATCTCAGCTTTGTCTGGGCCCGTGATGTAGTTGTCGAGTTTGGAACCGAGCACGTTTTGGAAGATCGCACTAGCGACGGCAACGCCGACTGTTGAGCCTGTGCCGCGGAATCCGTATTGGATTGCTGTTACGACTGCTTGCATTTCAGGTGGCACAGCAGCAACCATTGCAATCAGTGTGCAGTTCAACAGACCGCCAAATCCTAATCCGGCAAGCATGATGTACGAAATCTGTGCCCATTTCGGCGTGCTCAAGTCAAAGGTATTCAACAATATCGAGCCAATAACAAGAACAATCGCACTTCCTAACGTCATCCACCAGTACCGTCCTGTAGTGCGCATAACCGTACCCGAGACAATAGCACCAAGCGCACTTCCGAGAAAGTTAGGAATCATATTAGACCCAGCTTGTGTAGGTGAGATTCCCCGGATAGCAATGAAATAGATTGGCACGTAGAATAATTGTGCGTAATTCACCATCATAATCAACCAATTTGTAAACGATGCTCCAAAGACCGATCTATCTTTAAGTAAATGCAACGGAATAACCGGCTCTCGCGCAATGTACAACTCGATATAAACAAACGCCGCCAATGAAACTGATCCCAGCACAAACGACAACGCGACGGGGAATGACGCCCAGGGTACATAGTTGCCGCCAATAGACATACCGACTAAATACGCGACGAGCGCGAAAACAAGCGAGATTGAACCGGCAAAATCGATGCGGCCGAGTTTGTGCTTGGTTTCGTCAGGTGAGTCGTGTTCGATTGGCGCTGGTTTGCTTTTCAGGTTGTATTCGATTGCCACGGCGGATAAAAGAACAAATGGAACTTGTAATAAGAATGCCCAGCGCCAGCCAATGGACTGTGTAATAAAACCGCCAAAGACACCGCCCAACGATGCACCAGCATTATATAACACTGAACCAATTCCCTGTAGTAAAGATCGTTGACGGAGCGGAACGAGGTCGTTTAGTGTGATTGACGAAAGCGAGGTGAGTCCAGCTCCACCTACACCGGCGACAATACGACCAAAGACCAACACCCACAAATTCCTCGAAATACCACAGATAAAGCACCCCACGGCAAACAATCCATTACTGAAAATAAGCAACTTCTTGCGGCCAAGAATATCAGACAGCTTCCCATATAAAGGCTGACAGGCAGCCACAGTGATCAAATACGCTGTCGCAATCCAACTAACAGCGCGAAATTCTTTGAACTCTGATGAAATATGCGCAAGTAGCGTCGCAACCACAGTTCCATCCAGCGCCGACAGAAAGACGCCGATGTAGAGCGATATAAAGACGATTGTGACTGAAGATGAATGTCGACTGTTTTCTTCTTCGAGAGCAAGTTCAAGAAGACCACCGTCGTCTTGTGTGCCGACTAACTCGGCTGCTGCGTCGCGGTCGAGCGTGACGCCTTTGTCGATGTTGAGGGTGTCGGCGTCGGCTATTAACGGGACGTCTTCAGCGTAGACGTTCTCTGCTTCAAGCGACATCTTTACTCCTTACTTAAGAAAAACAGCAGGGTATGATGATATAAACGAGAGACAGTGACGATACGTAGCGAGGAAAGTCATGATATGGATAAGCAGCGTAGTTTTATACAACGCAACCGCAGCAAGCGAGAAACCCGTGAAAAGTGAAGAGATTGTTCGTTTCGCTGGCCGCAAAGTAGAGTTTGGCAAATGTTCGCGTGTCGCCGGCCTCCGAGGATTTGACGTGCGCCTCGCTTTTGCCCGTCTTTCGTCTATTTTTTTTTCTCTGTTCTATGGCAACTTTTAGAACCTGTAATTTTGAGATGTTTTTTGCATGATTATTATGATGTTTTATAGATAATGGTGCTGAAACTGTTTAGTTTTTAGTTGTGAATGCAGAAAACGTCGGTGTTCTTTGTTCTTTGTTCTTTGTTCTTTGTTCATTGGTATATAAAGTACAATTGTAAGTTTTTAACACCGCTTACCTCCAAATGCCTTTCTTACACAATCCACATTCTAGAAACAGATTACACCATCCCGCTTAAACCACATTATACAACAAAAACAACATACCATAACACAGCCAAAGAAAAAAAAAAAAGAGTCGTGGAGATGTCCGAGCATGCGCACTGTCCTGAAACTCTAAAGTTTAAATTCACAAACTCCGCGCGGCTTCCGCCGTCTTTTCGCTTTTCCCCATCTCCGGACAATATATACGACACAAATTCATATACGATACAAAGCGAGAAAATGGCACAGTCATTGGTTACAAAGCAAATACTCTCAGGAATGGCGTTTTCGGTTGTTTTATTAACGTATTTAAACACGACGTCTGCGGTGGTTCTCCTTGTGTATGCGCTATTATTCTACAAAGGCCTTTACTCTGCCTTTCTACCTCCAAAGGCATTAAACTGCCATACACTTTAACTGTTTAAAAGCCATTTCATATATACCGTATGAATTTGGTCACTGCTAAATACATTTCTTTTCTTTCATTGTACTATGTCTCAAAAAACGTATGTCAAGATCACGGCCACGAAGTGTCCAATTCCCCAGCCCACTCCTTCCAAAAGGGCCGATAAACAACGACTTTCCCACCCACCAACGTACCAAAATTATACTCCCCTTCTTTCACGAATCTTTGTCCATTCGTATTCTGTTCAAGAACGAAAACGCGTAATGAAGGTGACGAACGGGTTACTTGCGTTATAATACTAGTATGATCCGGCATTCCCGCTGTTGATTCACTCCATGAACCATCTGCGTTTGTGGATTTGAACCGTGCCGTGGTGAATTGGATTATATCTCCAGGACGAACTAAACTTGCGTCGCCATCAAGAACTCGGGTTTGATCAACACTTATAGAGAAAATTCGTACGCCGTGCAGTAATCCCGTACTTGAAAACGCTCCGACGGCGTCTAATGCGTATTTTGCAAGAGTCCAGCATTCTCCATCTCCAACTGTTTTGCCAACATTAGATTGACAATATTTTACAACTTGAACACCGAACGATTTCGCAGCTGCTTCTAAATCTTGAGCATTAGGTGTTAAAGGCGGTTGATAATCGATTCTCTCGGCATTGACTTGTTGCGGTGAAGCGGTATTATACACAATTTTGAACTTTGATCGACTAAGATCGTCTGTAGACCGTACGATCACGATAACAGTGCCTTCAGTGCCGCGAATCATACTACTGAAACTATACGGTTTGCCGATAAAATAACTGGGGACTTGCATGTTTTTCGTATTTGCATACCATCCTTTTTCCAACTCGAGATCGATAACCGGTGGTGTCCATTGCACCACGGGCGCTTGAACGGCTTCCACAGGTTGAACAGGTTGAACAGGTTGAACGGGTTGAACAGGTTGAACGGGTTGAACAGGTTGAACGGGTTGAACAGGCTTTAGAGACTGCACAGGTTGGGTCGCGGGAAAGGCACGCTGAGATAAAGAAGGACGAATCTACAACGATCAATAAAACATTCATTCAAACTAGCATTATAAACTTTGCCCTTTTCTTCTTATACCCCTAAAATTCTTTCATATATATATCCAGCAAAGCTCATAACGCCATATCAATAATATCCTCTTACATTGTTATTGTTATTATAATTATTATAAGCATTGTTATTCGCAAATTCATTGGGCGCAGGCTGCATCTGTATTTGTGCCTGCGGAGGCGGCGTATTCCCCGTCGGATGACCACGTAAATTCGCGCTCTTTTTAGGCGGCGGTGGTGGAGGTTTTTTACCCGCGACAGACATTGATTGCGACGGACGATGTCCTGATGGAACTCGTTGTTGTTGCGGTTGAGGTTGGGTAGGCGATGAAGTACCACCTGCTCGGGCACGACTTATTTCAGCGGCAAAGTTGGGGTATTGAGGTGTCGGTTGTGCAACAGGTGGAGGAGACGATGTCATACTTGCCCGTGGCTCAGACACGGATTGCGAGTATCCATGGCCTCTGTATGCTAGTTGTTGAGGTGGTTGAGGAGAGAACTGCTGCTGCTGCGGCGCAGATGGAGAGAATTGTTGCTGCGGAGCGGGAGGTGTGTATGGTTGTTGAGGGACAGGCGGGGAGTATGGTTGCTGCTGTTGAGGAGGCTGAGGACGGGGTGGGTATTGGAATGCCGGTGCAGGCGCAGGAGCAGGCGCAGAAGCAGGCGCAGCTGGTGAAGCGGGCGAGTACGGCGACGAGTACGGCGGTGCAGGAGTAGCTGATGGTTGCTGATACGAAGGCGCAGGAGGTTGTTGGAACGACGGACGCGGAGGCGGAGCGGGAACGGGAACAGGACGGCTCGCGGAAGGCGGGAGTTGCGGTTGCGGGGGATATTGGCCGTTCTGAGCAGGCGGTTGGCCGTATTGCTGCTGTTGTTGATAGTTGTACTGATTCGGAGGTTGTCCGTATTGGTTTGGGGGTGGTTGAGGCTGTCCATATTGCTGCTGCTGCTGCTGCGGATACGGCTGCCCAGGCTGCTGATACTGCTCGCCAGGATTCGGAGTCGGAGTCGGATTCGGGTTCACCGGTCCCGGTCTGAACTGCGTTCTCCAATCCTGCTGTTGCTGCTGCTGCTGTCTCTGCAAAGCCGGTTGATACAGATACGAGTACTCTGGGGACACGGCAGCGGGCGGTGCGTCAGGATGGAATTCGCGATGCCGCGGTGGCGGCGGGAACAGACTTGGATCTTTCAATGCCGTGATTGGCGTCGATGCTTGTCGGTATTCGCCTAACACGTCAGTACCTTCTTTCCATACGGCTTGTATATATTGTATTAGAAGGGAAAAACATACCGGAACTGCCGCCAGCGCCAGAAGAATCGCTGTTTTTATTACCGAACTTACTCGAAAAGCCTGAAAAGGTCTTGCTTCCCGAAAACGCGCCGCCGCCCGACGACGAGGAAGAGGACTTTGAACTGCCGTTTTCGGGGTGCCAGCCGCCTTTCATGATGTCTGAGAAGCCCATGGTGAACTTGTTGACTTATCGATGAGGTGGAGGTTGATTTGTGTGTTGATTTGCGGTGTGAGTAAGCAAGTAGAAGTGATTAGAACAAACAGACGGGATAGTAAATAATGATGAATAATGATAACAATGATAACAATGATAAATAATGATAAAAAATGATAAACAACGATAAACAATGATCAACAACGATAAACAATAATAAACAAAAGACAGAGACGTGGATTCAAAGACAAAGAAGCGCAGGAGAAAGGAGTGCGGCTGCGCCATGATCCGGTCTAGATTTACTTGTCTATATCAATACAATTACGAGTAACAGGAGTGTGTCGATACGGTAGTCAATTAGATTACATGTATTATCTCTATGGTATTAAAATCACGGTAGAATAAACGACATTAAAGTAGAAGGTGTAGAAGGAGTAAAGGAGGCGAGGGTGTGAAGGAGGAGGCGTAATAAAGGAGAAGGTGTAAAGGAGAAGGTGTAAAGGAGAAGGTGTAAAGGAAAAGGCGTAAAGAGAAGGTGCAACAAACGAAATCTACTCTGTCTTCTTCGCCTCTGGATCCCGACGGCCGATATGCTGCTTGTTCGGTCCGTTGTACTGCGTTCCGAGCCAGCGGTCCCAGACGATGAAGAACGGCTGCGAGAAGTTGGTCTTGATGCCGAACTGCTGGTGGTGGATGTCGTGGTACGCAGCGTTGTTCTGGAAGACGATCTGCAGCGGGTCGAAGGGCAGCGCGTATCCGCAGTGGTCGTCGACTGTTTTCAGTGTCGAGAAGGTGAAGAAGACGAGCGACTCGCGGATCGAGAGCCCGGCCAGCTTCATCGCCAGGCCCGCGCCGAGCGTGTCCATGAGCAGGCCCTCGAGCGGGTGGTTGTAGAGCGCGCCGAACGCGTACGGAACATAGAGTCTGTGGTGGCGCGAGTGGAAGGCCTTGTAGAGATACCGCGAGGTGTGCATGGCGCGGTGCAAAAAGTACTGCCACGTGTCGAGCAGGAAGAACGCAAACAGCAACCGCACCAGGCCCAGGCCGTACGCGCTCAGAAACGAGACGACCGGCAGCGGCACCCACCGCGGCAGCCGCTGCGCCAGAACCCACGCGTCGTAGGCCTCTTTGCCGACGTACGCCGGCGGATCAAAGTGCGTCAGCAGCACGCCCACCGCCGTCTGCACCGCCTGCTGCAGCAACACGTCCCGCAGAACCTCCTTCGCAGCCACTTTGTTCCGCGACGTCACCTCGGACGGCGTGTGGATGCGGTACTGCGGCAGCAGGTCGTACGCGTCGATGAAGTGGAACAGGCCCGACGCGAGCCAGTAGACCGCCACCGTCGCTATCAGCGCCAGGTACTTGTCTTCCAGCGCTGCAATTAGGCGTCCTTGTTCCCGCAGCTCATACGCCGGCGCCGGCGAGCTGCGAAAGTCGGTATAATTCATCTTTTGTTCCCGTAGTTGAGCCGGGGGGAGGGAGATATTTCAACTGTTTATGGTGAAGAGCCCGGCAAATGGCCAGACCCGCCGCGTTATAAAGCGCCACTGTTGCGCAGAGTTGTGCCGCAAAGCTTGAAAACACACGTGCTTTATGCTTCTCTACTCCCAACCACACACGTGATCCTCTCCTTCTTCCAGCCCCTGATTGAAAGTGCAGTATTTACCTGTGTATGCACAATGAACAAGAGAAAAGCAATTGAAAAGGCCGATGCGGTTGTTTTGCAGACGAAAAAGACAAAGCCGCTGACTGCGTTCTTTAAAGCGGCTGTTGTGTCTTCAGTTGCTGCTGCTCCTCCTCCACCACTTCTCAACCTCAAACCACTATCCTCGCCAGCATTCAACAAAGAAGAATGGCTGGAAACCCTCTCCGCCGACCAGCGCGACCTTCTCCGTCTCGAAATCTCAACCCTCGACCCTTCCTGGCTCGCCGCTCTCGCTCCCGAACTCACTAAACCCTACTTCCTCGCCCTCAAACGCTTCCTCCTCGCCGAAGAGGCCTCTTCCCACATCATCCTGCCCCCGGCCAAAGACGTCTACTCATGGTCCAGACTCACGCCGCTGGATTCCGTCAAAGTCGTCATCCTCGGCCAGGATCCGTATCACAACATAAACCAGGCCCATGGCCTTGCCTTCTCTGTCCTCGCGCCAACGCCTCCACCCCCTTCCCTCCGCAACATCTACAAATGCCTTGCAATAGACTACCCATCCTTTACACCGCCCACCGGCGACGCGAGGGGCAATCTAACACCCTGGGCGAAGCAGGGTGTCTTGCTGCTCAATACGTGTCTCACAGTGCGCGCGCATGCTGCTAATAGCCATGCAAAGAAAGGGTGGGAACAGTTTACTGAGAAGGTTATCTCCGTTGTTGCAAACAAGCGGCAGTCTGGCGTTGTTTTCATCGCTTGGGGAACTCCTGCTGCGAAACGCGTCGAAAACATCAATGTATTCTCCCCTTTCTTATCTTTGAGTAAACTTGGCTAACGTTTTAGACTACAACACACTGTGTCTTAAAATCAGTACATCCAAGTCCACTCTCCGCGTCTCGAGGTTTCTTTCAATGCGCTCATTTCAAAAAGACAAACGAATGGTTAAAACAGCATTACTCCGAGTCTGAAATCATAGATTGGTCTTTATAACCTTGCATCAGCTATACTACTTCCTCGCTCTATCGTCACTATAAATTTCAGTGCGGCTTAGTTGTTGCCTGTTTAGGATAATTGGGAACCAGAATAATTCATCAATACGCATCAGTCGACAATTCCGACTGGTATTTATACTTCTCTCTGGTTTTTACGCTACCACCTCGATTAAACGATATTAAAAAAGATTAAATACATTTAGATCTAATCAGTACGTCATGACATCGGGTTAGGTTAAACCTTTATCTTTCTTGGCATAAAGCATAAATTAGTTTCAAGAAAAAAATATATGCCCGTGTTTATCCTTTATATCTATTTATTTGTTCAGAAAAATGGCATTTTCACTTTCGGCGTCTACAAAATTCAAACTGTCGTCGGAACATAATATTCCGTGCATTGGTTTTGGCGTGTACGATACAGATGGAGGCGTCGTTGCGCTCAAGACTGGCTACAGTACGTCTCAATTTGTTTTCCTGCATCAGCTTTGGGGACTTTATTAACGATTATATAAAGACACTGCTGATGACTTGGTAATGAGAATGCTGTTGGTGAAGCAATTCTGAAATATATTTCCGAAACAAAGACGCCCCGGTCTGTAATTTTTTATACTTCGAAATTATGGAATACAAACCACGCTTACGAGAAAACTACTCTCTGCACTTGCGAAATCAAATCTCGAGTATATTGACTTGTACCTTGTTCACTCACCTCTTCTTCTCGTGAAGGACGATTAGGAAGTTGAAAAGCTATGCAAGAAGCTGTTAAAGCTGGAAAGATTAGATCTATCGGTTGTCGAATTATGGCATTCATCATTTAGAAAAATTGTTTATTGGGATGGGCTGGAAATCCCACCGGCTGTTAATCAAATTGAGTTACATCCATGGTTAGCATAAAAGGAACCAGTAAATTACTGCAATTCCAAATCCGTCAAAATGGAAGTATACTGCCCTCTAGCCCGCGGTGAAAAACTATCAGATCCGACTCTCGTTCAAATCAATGCAAAACACTTTGAGTCCTATTAGATGGAGTTTACAAATACGATTTATCCCGTTGCCGAAATCAAATACGCCGACTCTCGTCCAAATCAGTGCAAAACACTCTGTGAGTCCTGCACAGGTTCTTATTAGATGGAGTTTACAAATACGATTTATCCCGTTGCCGAAATCGAATACGCCGGAACGCATTGTGGGAAATTTTGATGTCTTTGGGTTTGAACTTGATCAGGAGGATATGAAATTTTTCCATACGGGGGCTTACGAACCTGTTGCTTAGGATCCTGCGTCTTCGCCTTTGTAGTTTAGTGTCATATTTTGCTGTTTGAGTTTTTTTGTAGTATACTGTTGCACAGAAGCTTGAATCGGATAGATTGCTTTTTCATTTGATGCCCATATTTATTCTAAGTATCAATAAAAATAGAAACCCTTTTCATCGTTGATTTAGCATAATAAATGCTGTCATTATAAATTTCAAATCTTAATACGTAAAAAGCATGCACTGAAATGACTTGTTATTATTTAGATGAACAACTACCGGAATAGAACTGTGTAGTGCGCTTCTGTGCTTTTTAAATTGTCTATAATTGCACATATAGCGACAGAGAAATAAAGTGGTACAATATGTACAATATTCATACTATCTACAGAGTCTCAAGTTTTTATTTTCCGAAGAGAAATGTAATCATCAGCACAAAAATTCTGAAAAGGCGATGAGGTTTTGGTCGTGTAAAGAAGTCCTAAAATAAACTTTCCTCAAACTCTTAAATTTACCCATTCACTAACAGATTCATTTTTTTTCTTTCCACAATGGCACTTTCAGCAACTACAAAACGCCAATTATCATCAGGCCACTGGATCCCATGTATTGGCTACGATGGCTACAACGTTGAAAAACACTCAATTTACACTGCTCTTCGTACGGGGTACAGATTAATTGGTATGATCTTTTTATTTTCCTCTCTTCCTACCATGAATATAACTAATGGTAGATTCTACGCAATACTATGAACGAGAGAGTGATGTTGGCAGATCCCTCACGCGATACCTCGCTGAAATGAAAATCCCGCGATCTGATATTTTTTATTCAACAAGACACTGGCGTTCCAACAGCGCCTATTTAATATCCTTTGATCACGCATACAACACTACCGCCAACGACATTGACAGAACGCTCGAAAAGTCCGGACTCGATTACATTGATCTTTACTTGTACGATCCGTTAATTGAGCACCGCGACGCTCGATTAGGAAGTTGGAAAGCCATGCAGGAAGCTGTTCGGGAGAAAAAAGTCAGGTCTCTTGGTGTTTCGAATATGTTGAGTGTGCGGCATGGATTTGATATTCTTGGTCGTAATGTGGTTGATCAGTTAGAGCAACTTTTCCAGTGGGATGGGCTTGAATTTGCACCTGCTGTAAATCAGCTTGAAGTTTTTTCGTGGCCTGATCAAAAGGAGTTGATAAAGTACTGTAAGGAGAAGAATATATTGATACAAACGTCTGTTTGCTTGGGAACCGAACTTGAAGCTGGCAATGTTGTTATTAAAGAATGCAGTACAAAGTATAAAGTTACAAGAGCGGCTGTATCAATCCGATGGGCTTTACAGCACGGGTTTATTTTATTAGTTTCATCAGATGTTGTGAAGCAGATCAAACAGAGCTTTAATGTTTTTGATTTTTCGTTGACCGGCAGGGAGATGAGGGATTTGGATTGGATTATATTTCAGCCGATTCAGAATGATCTTCCTGTTGAGAGATACGATAAGCGCTTGGTGAAAAAGGAGTTGAAGAAGCGGTTGAAAGAGTTGAAAGAGTTAAAGAAGCAGTCAAAAGAGTCGGAAGAGTTGAAAAAGTTGAAGGAAGTCTAAGGAGTCGAGCAAGTTGAAAGAGTCAAAGAATTTGATTCAATCACGACTCCTGGATACTGATCTAACGAAGCCGCCCGGATGGATGGCCTCAGCGGCAGCATTCAGTTGGGTGTTAATGACATTCATAGATGCGTATTGGAAGTATATTGGAGAATATCAGTGTACTGCCCTAATCGAATGGTCTCCGTCGTTTAGCTCTACGAGGCTGCTGGACGGCTCTTATTTCCTACGAGCTCCCTCTTCTGTTACATGTTGCTTCTGTCACAGTCCATCTTGATTCTGTCACCAGGCCTACTTTTGCGGTAACAGCACGCCTTGTTCCCTTTACGAGTGACCCTGTGGTATACTTTTATTACCCAGTCTTCTCTTGATGTTATCACATCACGACAACTGCATAATCTCATTGGTTCACATCGTCGATCAGTGAGCGCTCCTTTCCCAATACCAGTTTCTCTTTAAACTCAATACATTCGCCTTCTTGGTAGAAAGGTCCGATGCGCTTAGACAATATATCAGTGCTAGGCGGACATGCGTGTATCGATACGTCATATCGATATCATAGTGGCTACACAGATATTGAAGGTCCCACGCTGATATCCATACAAGGGTTAATTAGAGTAAAACTATGCTTTGTTAGGATAATGATCATTATAATCAGTCACCACCGACTCAGACAAGTAGAATTTATACAAAAGTTAAGGTTTATATGACTACACGATATCATCAAACTATATCGATATACGCATGTCTGTTTTATTCTCTGTGTTGGTTTCGGCGCTCCACCTGTAGAAGAGAGAGTAATTTACGCTGCTTTCAAAACCGGGTACAGACTAAACAGTGTGTTCTTTAACTCAACAGCTCTTCTCATAACCGACAAAATTGATAGTAAATTTTGTTGGTCCAACAATTTCAAAACGTCTCATCGACACCAAAACGCCCCGTTCTGAATTTTTTTACCGCACAAAAAACAGGATTTCAGACTGCATCTATAGCTTTGACCAAGCCTACAACAAAACTGCCAGACACATAGACGTTGTACTTCATGAATCCGGGTTTGAATACATTGATTTGTACCTTCTCAATACAATGCTCTCAACTCCCGAAAGTCGATTAGGCTGTTGGAAAGCCATGCAGGAAGCTGTTCATGCTCAAAAGGTCAAGTCAATTGGAGTTTCGGATTACTCTGATGCAGATTACAGCGTTGGTCATTTAAAGCAGCTTTTCGAATGGAATGGACTTGAGATTCCACCGGTGAATAAAACTATCGTTTTTTAGTGCGTTCATTAGATGTTCTGTTGTGATACTGTATACAATCTCAAAATAGTTCCATAAAAACTAATGCTTCTGAAATTTTAAATTCTTTCAAATGCAATTATGTCAAAAACTTATTTCTCAACTTGATTGATAGCAGATTTTGTAGATGCTGGTACTCTTTCGCCCTGGAGCATTTTTACAACAGTACCAAAGACAATGTCGTGAATTTAAGCAAACAAAAATAATAAATTACTCTACTCTAATTATTTATAGTGGTAAGAATATACTATTGTTTGGGGCAGATACTTCAAGCAGTATGCTGTAGTGTTTATGCGTCGGTTGGCAAAATAGTTTCAAGAGAAAAATTAGACTTCTGTCAGTGTGCTCAACGGCATCGCGTATTCTAATACTACCAAAACTTTATTCAGTTGTATTTACGAAAAAAAATTCAACAATAGCACTTCACGCATCTACACGACATAAACTGTCTCAATTCATTATTTGTCTGTGCATTAGCTATATGCTGTGAGGTTAAGTTGCTTATGAGAATGGAAGAAATGCTGATCTATGAGAGATGGTGCATAGAAGGTCAAAGCGTGGGATTTGGCGGAATTTCCTGTAAGATAATTAATATGTACCTTTAAAATCAACAAACAGATTAACCTGTAGTAACCAGAAAGATGAGCTCTTTAAGTCAAGTATGCAAAAATCTTTCACTACAATGCTTATAAATCAGATGAAAAACCAGTTACGCCACTTTAGATACTGATTATAAGTTAATTGGGATGCTTCCTGAGACCAACACGGTGTAGACTCCAATCATTATTAAAAAAATAAATAGTCTCGTCAGTACAGTAATTTTAAAATACTTTATCAAAACTAGAAATTTTTGATCAAAGATTTTCTATTCCACAAAACACTGGATCTCGTGCACAGCTCGTAAATGAAGCAATACAGCGCAAAACTGCCAGAGACATAGACGTAGCAAAAAGAATTCGTGAACTATTGCAGAAAGAAAGATATTTTGTCTACAAATTTATTATCATTTGGGCAACAATATCAAATCCAATCATCTTCCCATTGAGACTCTCAGTGAACAACTCAAAGTGTCACAAGCAGATTTTACAAACAGATTGAATTTAAACTATAGATTTATTTCGTTAGCGGCATCAACCTATATATCTTCAAATGCGTCCAGTTTAGAGGCACTCAGCTTCTCTTATCTGGAAAAAGATCTGAAGAAACCTGACACCAGTTGTTTTCAACCCCAGATCTTCACCAAATCATAGCTCCTTTCCAGAATTGTCTCATTGATTTTTTATTTAGTCACATAGTTCTTTAATTTACACCCGCTAAACATTGCATCACACTTTTATCCACATGCCCCTGGTTGTGTAAATACTTGTGTAGCGCTTGGACAAGTTGTAATTGTTCGGCATGTGAAAGACTAGCCAATGCCGTTGACAACACGACATCCACACCCTGTTTATGCGTCTACAATCGTCAGCTGATCCCACTAAAACAACAATTAAATACATACAGCAATAAAACTCGTATAGTACATATACGAGAAGAATCCCATTAGAAATTGACAGTCCATCCGATCGGTGATTCCTCCATGTCCCGGAATTGTATCTCCAAAGTCTTTGATTCCAAATGTACGTTTAATTCCCGACGCAAAGAACCCGCCGAAGGGCGCGGATAACGACGCAAACGTTGCCATCATTATCACGTGGAAATATATTGGCTCAATAAAAATGGTTGTGCGGTGAAGTAGGGATTGGAGGAATTGCGGGATCAAGAACGTTTGTTTGAGGAAGACAGCGTTTGGTGTGCAGGTATATTCTGAAAACGCACTCATTGAGAAGTCCTATTAATTAGAATCGCTCGACATTTTCTCTCGTATTGTACATACAGAAGGAGGACAAATCATAAACGGCCACTGAATCAAAACCCAACACAGTAGCACTCCAAACACGACCGTCGAACCCCATGCGCCGAGAAACCCCTCGACCGTCTTTTTCGGTGAGATCTTAATCAACGGAGTTTTGCCGAAAGTGATACCAAAAAGGTACGCAAAAACGTCATTGATGATCACTAAAGAGGCTGGCATGCAGAACCAGAACATGCCAGTCATGATATTTTTAACTATAAAGTGTGCTTGCACGACAATTAGCATTAGAGCGACGTGCGTGAATGCGAATTGCTTGAATTGATATTGATAATCGCCTTTTTCCAATGAAGATACAAACATCATAAATCCTAAATAGTTAGTATTATCCTCGTCTCCTCGTCAATGCAATGTTCAATGCATACCAACAATATAGAGCATGTAAGATATAAATCGATGGTGAATCGCAAACGGCAACAATACTCTATCAACCAACAACACTTCCTCAAAATAAAACAACACAGTCTCTCCATACAAATAATACACAGTCGACGCCAAAAAGTACCAATTCATAGCCTTGCCATATGGCAATCTCTCGTACTTACTTGGTTCATACGCTAAAGCTATGACTTCTTTATACGCAAGTAATTGTAAGCCAAATACTAAGGCTATAACCCAGAAATGACCACCAGCTAGTAATGTGAGAAAGCCAACTAGCATAATAATACTCCAAATACTCCGTTCCAAGAGATTATGTAGTTTCTTCTTCCGTTCAAGCCCTGAAGCGCTCATCGTCTATGGCATCGTTAGTATCCATTGATCAGGCATCATTGGCCTCGATACTTCACTGCTTCCATCTTTGTGACCTTTACTATTTATGGTAGATCTCGCTTTCTTTGATGGCATTTTGAATCACCGCCACTCGGCAATTGGCGATGTACTACTGACTACGTCGCTAATTGAGATCGTGAAGTTGGGATTACTCTGATAACTTAAAGATTGTTGGGACTAGCTTTCGCCAACCTTATCCTTCAGGGGCACCCCGGCTTACTGGCTTTTTTAGTTTACTACAAGAACTGGATGTATTGTTCGATACAAACAATCATTATATATAAATATATCAAAAACAAAGTACGTGTAAATTTTACAAAAAAGAATTCATAAAGACAATGCTCAATCAAAGTAATACTTGTCCCATTTCCTCCTTTTTTCCTTCCCTCGCCACAATGATTATTTTTTATTCCATCAAAAACACATCCAGCGCTTACTCATCCCGGAGAAGAGCCTCCCGCTTCTCATTGATGCGCTGCGCCCGTCTCTCTCTGGCAGCTCTGTTTCTGACACGACGAGCCTCAGCCTCGTCCTTGAGGGCACGTTCACGAGCCTTCTCGGCCTTAGCCTTAATGACGTGCTCAATGACCTGACGCTTGTGCTTGAAGGTGTTACCCTTGGCGAGCTGGTAAAGCTCGTGGTAAAGGTGCTTGTCGATCTTACCAGCAGCACGGTACTTGGCGAGCAGACGACGGAGGACACGCTGACGACGCATCCAGACGACCTGGCTGGGCATACGGGCGTCCTTGGTACCCTTTCTCTTACCGAAACCGGTGTGACGACCGGCACGCTTAGCCTCAAGGTGGGCACGGGTGCTAGCACGCGAGTGAATGGTAACGGGCTTCTTGATGATCAAACCATCGGAGATGAGCTTGCGGATTCCCTGACCTAAAACATAGTCAGCATGTGCACAAGCAATTTTTCATTTGTGAGGTAAACATACGGCTGTTGGCGTTGGTAATGGCAGTGGCCTCGCTGGGGTCGAGCCAGACTTTTCTCTTTCCGACACCGAGGACGCTGGCGGCGAGACGCTTCTGTGAAACAAGATTGGACCTATATCATAGCAATATCAGTAATCTGCTCGGACAATCATATATCCGCATTCCGGTGTGCTTCTCAAATGCTTTTTTAGTTACAGAATATTTTTCAAAATGTCACCAGTCGCCAGTCGTATCGTCATAGCCATAATTCGATCTACCGCCTGCTTAAATGAATCTTTCTGTCTGCGCGGTTTTCTTCTCATTGCCGATTCGCATTATCTTCGTATCACACTCGCTCGACACCGGTCCAAAAAACCACAAAGCACACCGAAATACACATCCATGCATCTAACAATCATTCAAAACATACATTTCGAGTTACTTCCCAAGGATGCTGAACGTGGGAACGGGGGGGAACTTGGTTGCTGAAACGGAGAGGTCTAGCGCAAGAGAAGAAACAGAGCCCGTAGCTGCTCCTGCTTCACTGTGTGCTAACTTGCAAATCAAGGGTTTCGTGTGTTGTGTCGCTGGGAGTTCGACGGGTTAGGGCGACAGTCACTGTGACTGTGTTTTGCTGATGTAGGGCTACTAAGCCCTAAGTTACTCGATTAGGAAGTACGGTTTAATGATGGATTGATTGTACATTAAAATATACACTATGCATGTGCCATAAACTATGGTTAAACAAGAAAAAACAACACTAGTAAACAGTCTCACAGTAAATCTTTATAAGTCCAGGATACAAGTTGCTCAAGTCCTCAGCAAACAACACACTCTCTAAATCGTGTATCAAGTACTCATATCTCTGAACACTCTCACTAGCATCGAGTATAATGACCATTGACTTTAGAAATATCAGTGACATTTCACGAAGTAGTGGCCGCAAAGCGTAAATATGCTCCGAATTCTCCATTGAAAATAATATAGCGCGGAGTAGTAAGTACTTATATGAATATATAACACTCACGAATACGTCTATAAGTTAGCACAAGGGTCTTTAATAAGATAGGTACATACTGTACTGTAAATGCTGCAGTCTGGAGCAATGTTCCAAAGCCTTAGTGTAGGCTTCTCTCAAATCATTCATCTCTTTAGAGGTCGCCAGATTGGTGGAACAAATGACAATAACAGTTATAGTCAAGCCTCGTAGTAAAGCACTTATTATTCGGACTGAAACAGACGAGTATGAATGATCTGGGATTTGTGATGTACATGAACCATATGTCAAATAAGCAACGATCTGTGGAATGAAGAATGGAATGAACTCTGTAAGTGATTCAATAGTTACGTTCCTCGGGTCTCCTAGATAATTCTCTATTAACCCCATGTGGTTGTCATACTCTATACTCGTAGGTGACGCAGACAGGATTCTCAAACATGCATGTCGCAAGCCAGGTACGCGACCTAGTCACATCAGCACTAATTAAGATATAAAACACGATGCTCATCTACTATCATATTCAAAATCCCAAAAAGATCTTTCGTAAAGCTCTTTGACGCCATCTCGTAAAGTCACCCTTCTTGGTGCTGCTTCAGCATCGTCAATATCTATAGGCTGCACATTTGCTACAGATGGTTGTTGCTGTTCTGCTTGTTTTTGTTCTTCTTTCGTTTCTTCGTATCTTAGTCGCCAATACTCGGCTGGATCAAGAAATCTGGACAGTAACTGAAGGCGATAGTCTACCAAATCAGCTCTAGTCATTTTACCGTCTGGTTCCGCTCACCTTCAACTGATGTGTATTTCGGTTTTCTCTTTATAAATTGAAAGGCCTAGATCAATGAGCATCAATCCAAAAAAGCTCTTTAACGTACTCACCAATGCAAGTTTGAGATGGTCGGGAATCGGCGTCGGCATTGTTTGCTGATGCCATACGTCTGTGCGGTCCCATCTTGGACGTGAGAGTTCACGCGAGGAGTATAAACAACGACGCGTGGTTCGTCACCTAAACCTATGACATCCCTGACTACAATACGCATTGTGTTACCAACATTTACCTCCACTTCTATAGAATGTAGAATAATACATTGCTGATCATTAATCATTATCTATTTACAATGACAAGCTGCTTAAACCTTGTAAACGACACAGACACTGCCGCCGCCCATGGGTCCCTGTCCCTCAGCACCACCAGAGACGTAGACATCAGTCTCTCCCCAAACACCAGCAACAAGACCACCAACAGCAGCGCGAGCGTGTCTGGTACCTTGAATATCACTGTCAGTCATCATAGTATGTCTCTTTCCGCGGACAACACCGTCAGTGGAGGGCTCAGCCTTGACAAAGATCTGAGTGCGTTCAGCGCCTTCAGGAATCTTGGAAGTGAGTTCAAGAAGAACCTTGAGGTCAATGGCGTCGGCCATGTATCCGTGTAAAGCACGGTAAGGGTTGCTAGCCTTTTTTGAGCTGGCGAGAATAACAACGTGGCAGTTCTCCAACTCAGCACCAGATGAGCATGAGGCACGCGATGACCAACCAACTTGTCCGTAAGAGTCGAGAGCAGGCTGAACACCGGCCTCGTCAACTTCTCCTAAAGCGAGTGCAATACCAACAGCAGTAGCAAGACGCGAGTACCCCATTGACTTGTAAGTGTCAACAGTGATGCAGGGCTTTGCGCTTGCGACGACCTTAGCGGTGGTGAGCAGCGGGCACTTGACAAGAACCATGTGAACATCTTCCGGCTCAACCTCGAGCTCAGCCATCAGCTTCTTGACAGTCTCAGCAGTGACTTTAGCCTGAATCTCAGTTCCCATTTCCCAAGGCTCAAAGTCCCGGGTTCCACCGACCTTGGCCACGAGTCCTTCGTCGTACTTCTTGGAACCGTCAGGGTTAAGATAGTCGTCCTCCTTCACGACGAGCGAAACGTGAGGAGAAAGAACACCCTCCGTACCACCAGAAAAAACAGAGATACCGTTCGAAGCCTCAAGAAGAGGATCCCAAACGGTAGATGAGAGCATGCGGGTGAAATCATTCACACATCCGTTTCCCTCAGTCTTACCGATGACCGCTACGAGATCCTCAGGCTTGCAAGACGAAGGAAGTTGCTTGTAACCAGCGACATCACCCGGATGCGCAGTTGTAAATTTGTGAATAGCTACGCCAGACATCCTGAGCTTCCAATGACTACTCTCGTCAGAATGGTTTACTTCTCGGTTGCGGTATCGTTGAGTGAAAAGGTGCGATAATGCTCGACTTTCGTTATCCGATAAACGAATTGAGTTTGAGCTCGAGTCTCAGTCTGAACTCGGCCCGCCGCAGGGGCCTCGTGCCCGCCGGCCACTACTTCGGCTTACAGAGTAAGGGGTTTGTACTTCATACGTTTTATTCTGGAGTTATTAAGGAAAGAAAAGATTGTTTGAGTAGTGAAAAGAGAGGAAAAGTTAAGCATGTGGACCAAGAAACAGGCTTTAGGAGGTGCAGATGGATGACTGACGGCTTGTGGCTGACAAGTGGCTGGTAATGTGGCAGTGATTAGGCTGGGTTACGCAGTTTGTTTATCTCGTGCCCGGTTACGGTGCGATATTAGCTCTTCTGTGACTGGCCTTGCATAGTGGTTTCTATGCTGAATTGATTCCAGGATTTCGCAAAATAATTAGAAGGACTGCCCTAAAAAATCACAATGTCGTTTCTATCTTCACGACCCCAAGGTGCGATGGGCAGCGGTAGCGGAGGCTACTCGGACTCGCCGGAATTCGATACACTCGCGAGTCGGTTATCGAATCAGCTATTCACGTTGACAAGCAATATTTCAACATTGAATCGACAGCTCAGCATGTTTGGTACAAAGAAGGACTCACATCAGGTTCGTGAGCGAGTAACGGCGTTGTCTGAGGATACACGGGAATTATGCAAGACTGTGGGTGACGAGGTGAAGGAGCTGCAGAGCTGGACTGACGTCACTGTGAGTATTCTTCAATTTTTATTTATTCATAAATTGAATCAGAAGTTAATGGTTTTTTTTTTGTGTAGCCATCTCAAAGATTCACGCAGCAAAAGCTGGCGCGGGAGTTTACGTCATTGTTGGCCGACTTTCAATCTGTGCAGCGTCTGTCAGCGGAGAAGCAGCGACAGTATGTGATAGCAGCAAAGGCTCACCAGCCAGGAGCCTCGCAACTACTCGATCCAGGTGCTGAGGGACCAGAGTATGAGTACGAACAGCAACAACAGCAGATGCAGATGCAAGAGCAGTTGACTGGACGACCGGTGGCAAGTCAGCGGCTGCAAATGCAGCAGCAGCAAACACTGGATGTCGTTGCACAGGAGGAGATTGATTTCCAGAATTCATTGATTGCTGAGCGAGAAATTGAAATTCAGGGCATTGAGCAGGGTATATCAGAGTTGAACGAGATCTTTAGAGATCTGGGTACGATGGTGACGGAGCAAGGAGTGATGATTGATAATATCGAGTCCAACATTACTAGCGTCGCAGACCACACACAGAACGCTAGTGCCGAACTGACAAAGGCGTCTCGATACCAGAAGAGCTCGCGGAACAAGTCATGCTGTCTTTTGCTGGTTTTGGTGGTTATTCTTGCGGTGGTTCTGTTGGCAGTGTTTTTAAGTTAGGGGTGTAGATAGCGGAGTTTTCAGTTTTGTTCTGCCTTATTTTTGTCTGTGTCGTTTTTTATTCTTTGTCATTTTGGCGGTTGTTCGAGTGAGAAAGCTGAGTGTGAGAAGAAGCTAATATGAGAATTTTTTTGAACATGGTTTCTACGACCAACTGCGGCGAATTGCACTTTTTGATAGGAAAGGCAATTGGCGAGCAGTTGGTAGTTGAGCCCAGCGTAGGATTGCTAATGTTCTAATTGCCTGCATTGAGTTTATTCGCGTTTATGGCGACTGGCGCATTGATTTACTGTTTGCTTTTTGCTATGTTCTGCGTTGAAGCCGCTGGGAGTAGCGGGCAATGGCCAACCAGCGGACCCACGCGGGCGCGCATGGGCAAATCACGGGCGCGCGAAATCCGCCTTACGCACATCGCGCAGCGGGCCCTCGCGGCTCTGCTTATATCTTTGGCTCGGCTCACAGGCGACTTGGGCGGTGATAGTAGCTGCTGCTGCCGCTGACGGCGACCACAATTTGCTGGATTTCGTCAGTCGATTCAATTGGCCAAAGTGCAGAAGAAGTCGTCCGTCTGGTCGTTCTTTTTAGACTTCCGCAGCGCCAGCTTGCTCTTTCCGCATTTGTACTTTGGCTTTGTTCCTCTTTGTTTTGGTTTTCTACTTTCGCCTGTTTATTGCTTTCCCCTTTTTCTCTTTCTCTCTCATTTTATTTTCCTGGGTGCCTTCTCCCAGCCTTTTATCGCTTCCGCCCTTTTTCTGTCTTCCCCGGATTTCTGACTCTCTTTCTTCTCTTCTTTGGCCCATTGCCTCTGCTCTCCGCCCCGCCCACCCCCCCGCCTGTTCGCTCTCGCCGCGAAATCCGCTCCGTTTTACACTTTCGCTCGTCGCGCGCTTCTCCGGTCTGCTCACCCAGACTCACGTGCGCGCCGCTTATCGCTTATCATCCTCACCAGCACCCTTCATCGCCCGCGTGTTCGCCATATGCCCCGCGCCCGCGTGTAAGCCCACCAAGCTCTTGATGGCAGACTTCCCCGGGCCGCCGGCGGCGTCGCTGCAGCAGCAACCACTCTTCGCGGGACCGCTTTCGTCGTCCTCGTCGTCGTCGGCTCCGGCTCCGGCCCCGGCTCCGGTTCCTCAGCAGAACCAGATCCAGAATCAGGCTACCGCAATGGCCATGGGACAGACCCATATCTACACGCAAGCTGTTCAACCGCCAATTCCATTGCGTGTCCCGCTACCGCCTGCACCGCCCTCGGCGCCAACACATCATCTTGACATTGTGCATCAGCCGGTCGCCGATGTCCTTACAATGATTGCCGCGCTGTTGCAACGTATCATTGACGCGAACGATGCTCTTTACATGGCTCATCATGCGCATCATCGGCCACATCCAGATACAGCTGCTCGCGCCCGACCAGCTCTAGCTGGTGCTGTGCTTGCTTTCCACGGTCGAAACGTGCCAGCAATATCACTACATGATTATCTTATGCGCATTCTCAAATACTGCCCGGCCACAAACGAGGTTTTCCTTTCTCTTCTTGTATATTTTGATCGCATATCTAAGCGCGCGAACGCTCCTGAACCTCAAGATGCCGCAAATATTCTCCCTCTTCCTCAAGCCACAGTGTCAGCAGCAGTTTCGATGCCTGCGCCAGTGCCAATCCCAGTCTCAAACACAGGCTTCGTCGTGCCCGGTGAACCAGTTGAACCAGGCTCGTTTGGAAGTGCTGCAAGTCACAGTTTACCACACTCGCCAATAGCTCGTCCTCCAAGTGCATTCGCTTCACCGTCTCCTCCACCACCTCCTCCATCACTATCAGCCCCGTCACCTGGTGACGTGTTTGTAATGGACAGCTATAATATACATCGTTTGGTAATTGCGGGCGTCACAGTTGCTAGCAAATTCTTTTCTGATGTATTCTACAAAAATTCAAGATACTCAAAGGTGTGTTTTATCACAATTATCGATTATATAGTGCATGTTCTAACTGGTGGTACCTTATAGGTCGGTGGATTACCACTCGAAGAATTAAACCATCTCGAACTACAGTTTCTCATCCTCTGCGACTTTAGACTCGTCATCCCTCTAGAAGAACTACAACGGTACGGCGACCTTCTTCTTCAATTCTGGGATCGAGAAGTGCCACCGCAAAATAAACCTCCTCATCTTCCTTAACTTCCTTAACTTCCTTAACTTCCTTTCTCCTTTTTTCCATTTTTCTTTGGCATTCTATCATCATCCGACATCTTTTTTCCTTTTTCTTTTCTTCTCTTGTACAGTTGCTTTTTTTTTATTTTGGTCTGGGTCGTTTTTTTTTGTGTGAAATAGTCTTGTGAGAACTCTTGTTATTTACTCGTTTGTTTTTTTCTTTTTTCTTTCTTCTTTTCTCGTTTTTATATATTCTCTTTGACTTTTTTTTCGCTTCGTTTCCTTGCAGTTGTATCATCAATGGTTTGTATTTTGGGTTTATGTGTCAAATTAATCATAATTACTGTTTACTTTATCTCCATAAGTCTGTACTAATTCGTAGTTTCACCTCGCTCGCTACTTCAGTTTCAGTTTATGCCCATTACTTAATATTAACTTCAATAATCACACGATTACAGGTATTAATATACACTATGCTATCCGTACTATGCACTTTTTGATAATCATCGTTACCGCGTCACGCCGTGTCCTCAACACCATAAAATTACCCGAACAAGCCACCAAACCCATCTCATAATTCCCCTCACAACCCGCAAAACCGTAACAATACCCCATACCATCCAAAGCGTATAAGTGACAAATTTATCCAATGCAGCGTATCCAAGTCGCAGGATCTCGCTTCGCACGTACTCTTTCTTTCTCGATAGCGCGCTTTCTTTTTCTAGCTTGTCTAACCGACTACCTGGCTCGATCATTGCGTTTATACTGGCGTTTATATCAGTTGACAACTTAGCTGCGCTAGGGATAGAGAAATCGAAGCGTTCGCCATAGCTCTTTGACATAGTGCTTAACTTTGTCGTTTCCCCTTGTAACGAAATCAATAACGTCTTTGTAGAATTCAACTGCTCGTCTTTAAATCTACTCATCAGACTTTCTAACGATTTTGCCATTCCAGCAATAGACGTTATTGCAGACGAAGCTTTATCTGTATCCATATCTTCATCAGTCACAGGCTTCCGCAATTTTGCCAATGATCGCTCATATGTCGTGCAAAGTACATCAGCATGGCGTCCATGCGCGATAAATTGAGATTCAAGCCAAAGAAGTTCTTGCACTAGCTCTGCAAATCCATTATCGTTTTCACAAGCTGTATCAGGCACCTCGTCTGCGCCATTTGCAGTCAAATCAGCGCTTCCTTGTGCCTTGTCGGGTGTTACAGACATTTCAATATCAGTCTCATTTTCATCGTCTCTTTGAGCACTGAATTGCGGTAGTCGACGTAAATCAGCGCTAGATCCTGCTGCGTGATGAAAAACGACTTTTGTAATTCCAGACTCTTTTCCAAACTTTTCATCCAAGGAAGGCGTGGCTGATCCAGTAGAGCTTGCTGTTCTATTTGTCTCTACCTTCTCGGATTTTTGGCGACGATGACGATGCCGAAATGGTATTTTGGTTTTCTTGACACTAGCTAAAATATCTTCTTCGGCTGCTTCAAGCATACCTACTGTTGGAACCGCAAGATGCCCATCTGCGCTGGTAGGGGTCATATAGAGATCATTCATTTTCACCGTTCCACGATTAGGAGATACAGAGTGCTTCACCGGTGAGGGAGATCTCGAAGGTAGAGAGATACGACCGGCATCAAAAGGAGATAGACGTCGTCTTCCGCGAAGTTTATGACGATGTTTTTTCTGAGTAGCCGGCAATGAACTAGATACTGCACTAATCGCACTCTCTATAACGCCCTCATCAACTGCAGTATCATCTCCGTCTATGCGCAGGGAGACATGAGACGAGGCTTTGCCTCTTGCGGACGATGATGATCGAGAGTTTGAAGCAGATATCTGACCTACATTCGGGACAGAACTGCGGCGACTATCGTGCTTGCGATGCTCTTTCTTTGACGATGCCTTCGTAGATAGCGTTTTAAGTCCGTTTTGGATTATATGCTCGTCTTCAGGCGACCGATCCAATTCTTCTTGTGAAGATGCATCGCTTTCGTCCATTGAAGAATACTCTGAATCCGACGATGAAGTCTGAGAATCATACATATCATCGCTGTCATCTGGTTCAGTTGAAGTCTCCCGTGCAGATGGTGTATTGTTCTTCGAACTAGACTTTGACTGCCTCTTAGCCAATTGGTGCTCAATTTCACGCGTAATCCCAAGTCCGAGATCCGGTAAAAGCTTGATGCGTCGCCTTGAATATTCTTCATCATGATTGTGTTTGTTTCTGTGTATGTGCAGATGCCGATGCTTCTTATGTGATTTCACTTGCTCAGCAATTTCTTCTGTATCTGATTCACTGCTTTCATCACTTTGGTCGGAATCATCGTCCCTATCATGTCCATGCTTGTCCGGTAAAATTGAGGGATAAAGAAGCTTATTGTTTCTATCTCTCATATGCATCGGGTTCCGCTCTCGCCATCCCCAATCTTCAAACAGTTCACGTACGTCAACTTCCCAAATAATTTCCCTCGAAGGATTTTGTCGGAACGCTGTCGAAGCGGGTATCATGATAGGTTCAGAGTCGAGAGGAGGGAGTTTCTGGTTCAATTGTTGTCGCGCAATCCGGTTACGGATGGTTTGTAAAGGATTGTAGACACCGTCAACGCCTTTATGATAGTAGATTGCAGAATTGTGTGAATGATTCTGAGATTTTATAATATATGCAGAGTGTAAGTCAAACCATGTCTTCGCTTTGAGCACTAATCGTTGAGTAGCTGGCGAGACTTTCAAGTCTATGATGATTAGCAAAATCGTTTCTAAAAGACTTCCAACAACCTACCAATTCCCTCTTCTGTCACAACATGATTTTTCTTAGTAGTCGGGGTTGAGACAGCCCGCGAGTCACGCAGATGAATAACAATATTTGCAATTTGCGCAACGACTTGGTCGGAAATTTCTTCACTATCGCCACTGGAGACCACAGAAAGTCCGTTATCTGGCTCTCTTTCAGCAAACGCCACGCTTTGCTTTTTCGCTTTTGTTGGTAGACGTAGCGTTTCATCACCAGTAATCTCAAGATCTTTGTCCTGCAAAGGCTCTTTCCCACTACTCCGCCTACTGCTATCACGAGATACACCGTTGCTGCTACTCCCACTTGAGCCACTATGATTACGTGACCCTAGTGATCTGCTCCTCTCGATAGACACTCTATCTGCCGTGAGTGACGATGATACACGCGGTAATCGGGTAGAAGATGGTTTCGAGTAGTGCGAGGGAGAAGTAAAAGCAATGCCCGAAAGAAATGACTTGGAATTGGTATCATAGTGCCCTCTACGAGCTACTGCTGCTGCAGAAGGTAGCCGGCTTCGTATATAAGTCTGTTCATCTCTTTGTTGATGTCTCTCTACCGCAGTAGCTGCCGATGTACTTGACGATGAGGTCCAAGTGGAGTATGGGGATATCGGTTGCGAAGAGTCACTGGTAGATACTGATAATTGCTGCGGTGCTGAAAAGTCCGGACTTCTCAACCCTTGCTCATATTCCGCTCCACCCTCTTCCTCGTCCTCATCTTCCTCGTCCTCCTCGAGAACACCCTCTATCCGACCATCGTCTACCGAATCTGCCAGCGGCTTCTTCGGTTCGTACACTACCGTTGCAGATCTTCGAGGAGCGGCAAATGCTGACTCCGCCCGTTCGCTGGTTGAAGGTGAAGAATGTCTGTGAAAAGACAAATGCGGATAATGCTTCTGCGACAGGTGCGAGCTTGTCGCCATTGCGTCTGCGTCGTTGCAAACTTCACTCGTACAATTCCACTCACAGAGCGTACTTACCCAGTTTAAAGCAGTTTCTAATTTGTATCAATGCATATCAAGCGCACTACTGTAAGCTTTATAGAATTTAGGCAATCAGATAATTATTAAAAACTATGGGTACCGCTTGCTCGCTGCCGCCAATGTCCGAGCATGAAAGGCAACCAAGCTCTTGACCCATATGCCGCAACTTTAAACCATACTTCTAAGCTTATTTTGGTCCATTACGCGTCTGTTTCTCAAAACGGAAATGTCATTGCGTATTGACCAGTTCACGTCAAGTAACGGTTTTTCGACGTTTTGTACAGTTTTTTTTAATTATTAAAGAGTGAGATACTATCTTTTGCCTAAAATGTTAATGCAGAACATGTTAAACAAAGAAAGAAAAAGATTAGAAAGAATAAGTTAAACAAAGAGAGAAAAAGAGTAGAAAGAATAAGTTAAACAAAGAAAGAAAAAGATTAGAAAGAATAAATGAAAGAACTAGAATCAATCACAAGAAAATCAAACATAAAAAAAGAATTAATGCCTAAAAGAAGAACAGGAATTAAAAGGGTAGCTAATAAGAAATGTTTCCGTTCAATGTGGAACGGCTCGACGAATTTTCTCCGACCCATTTTTAATATTTTCGGTGAACCTAGATTTTCAAGTCTTTTTTATCTGAATCGCTGTCATATCTTCTTGTTGAAGACTTGTGAACTGTTGCGTAAACTTTTTGTTGCCAAGAAGCATTCGTACTGGAGGCGCAGCAAATCGATCATGAACCATTTGTAAGCAGTTCATTGCATTTAGCTGTAAAATGAAATATGAGTCTTTTTCACAGCACGAACTGACTCAAACTGTCTGTTACTGTGTAAAAAAACAAATTAACCGTTTTGGTTCATTTTGTTAGTACGTATGATAAACACTATAATTACTGAGATCATGTGTAGTAATTTACCCCGCAAATGAACCATTTGTCACGTTCACCAATTAAATATGAACAGTTGAACGTTTTGAATCGGACTAGTTACAGCTGGCATAGAACACCAGTATCGTAAATACTTGGGTCGGAGTCTCACCAATAAAATACTTTTCTGAGGTGCGGTAAATAGAAGAGGTTCATTTCCAATCGCCATTCTCAATGAAGGCAATACTGAGTAGATGACAAAGATCACCCAAAATCCTTAAAACAGCTGTCACCAGCAGAAATCACATTCATCGAATTGTTTATCTAGTATCTGGTCAGGATTTCAACTGTCAATTTAGTTGCATATTTAACTATTTATTGTTTCACAAACTATCAGACTCTTGGCATCTATGTCTACATTAGAAAATTTAGGCCGTAAAAATAATATGACTATCCAGGTTCGATAGCCAACGCAGCACAATCCCAAATTTGCAATATCATGAAACCAGATCTTGTCAACTTCATCATGAAAACATTCTGTCAATTACAACCAATTACAAGTTTGAAAAGCCGATGAGAGTTGTGAGACACTGTAATATACTACTCGTGTCTCAAGAAACTGCGCGTCCTGGCAAAAGCCACCAGCTGAAGCAACGGCAAAAGCTTTGTTAAAGACTGCGAAGCCCAAAGCATTCATTAAACGTTATAGACCACTAAATGCACCTTAAAATGCCGCTCTCACAATTAAGTCACGCTTACTCCACAAAGAAAGTGAAGTCATTATGAAATTGACAGAGGTACAATAGCGCGCGAGGTGCACATTAATCAAGCTTTTAATGTAAACAGTTCAGCATATCGCGCGTATATATATTCTACTGCAAAATTGTTTGCGGCTACATATAAACTCTCATCCATCTCTAAAGTATTTGCGATAGCTGGTAAAGATCTAAGTAAACCTCTTATTAATCGTAAAATCTTCAAATAGTAAAACAGTAAAATAGAACATTTTAAATCATATGTTTTGATATATATATATAAAGAACATTAAAAATCTTATGTATTGATATGTATATATAAGTAAACATTTAAAAATCTTTAAGAAATGCTCATCAAGCAACAACATACAATTATATAACACGGAAAACCAATTCCAGTAATAACTTACTTAAGAGTCATAGACAAAGTAACTTAAGTAAAAATATACAAGTCACTTACTTGCGTGGTAAGTATTCAAATTCTAACATCGAAGAATTAGATATATTAAAAAAATGAGAAGAATTGAACTCTGGCATGCGCGTATATGCTTGAATTTCTAACTTCCCAGTTCTACACGCAATCTGTACTCTCTCTAAAATTGCTCCGTGATACGGCGATTTGCTTACTTATATTCTGGGAACCACTACAACCGATGCTTTAATTTGTAAAACAAGCGGGATTGCTACGCTTGTTTAATTCTATTATCTGCCGCTATAAAGTTATAGCTGTCAAATCCTTGGATTCATGCATTAGGCGTATACATTTCGTAGGTATCTTCCACTTCGCCCTACAAATTAGCAAGTATGAATCCTGAGCATTACCAAATTCAGTTCCGTCCACAATCAGTTTACCATAATACTGTATCATCGTCGTTAACGTTATCATACCAATCACCAACTAAAGTAAAGTAAATCATTTATATCCTAGCCGAACTCCCTGTACACCCTTTCCCGCAACCACTGCTATCCAATCACCAGATGCATTCCAAGCCAAGTTATTAACTTCTGCATTTTCTGTATATGCTAAAGCAATGTCAGATCGATTTGACGAAATGTCCCACACCAAAACCTGACAATCATCCGCACAAGTCGCAAGAACGTTCCGTTGTTGAGGTGCCCACTCAACCGAGTTTATGTTTCCGTTATGGGACTCGAGTTCAAACACTGGGGTGCCTGGAGATCGAATGTCAAGAACGTGAACGACGTTTGAGTCGATTGAGAAAGTAGCAAGTAGATTTGGATCACGATTGTTAGTGCTGATACGTAGTAAAGGAGGAGGATCCACTGGCTCGTAGATAATTGTGGAGTGCTCCAAACTTCGTAAATCAAAAACTCGTACAGAGCCGTCGGATCCAACAGAAGCAAATACATCTGCATTTCCAGTCGTGAAGCGGGCATCAAACACCTCTTTATCGTGGGCAATAAGTTGAGTCTTAGCTGTAGATGTGTTGAGATCCCAGATTGTGCACGTAGTGTCAATTGACGACGTTATTATAAGGGAGTTGTCTGTCGAATTCCAGTCGAGACTTGTTAGTGGTGCTGTGTAATCTGATTTTGTTTTCTGGCCGGTTTGTTAGTACCAATATGGAAAAAGATAAACAAGAAATTAATACATTCGATAATAGCGAGCTTTGTCGCAATGTCATGGAATCCGAATTGTATTCCCATATACGTAGAAAGTCTCCGGCTGTGGCAAGACGCTCTACCGAAGAGTTGGTCGAACGCGCCGCGTTAGGATCCCATCGTGATCGAGTGCAAGGATACGTGATGGTAGCCTCCGTCACTCTGTTGAAATCAAGCGAAGTAACTTGTTGACCGTTCGACTGAAGCTCTGTAACCGGCGAGGTTTGTATGATTTGTATCTATTATAGTATTAGTTCAAACAAAGTCGATGTGTCCTGGATCAAGCGTTTGTACCTTGTTATTCGAGTCTTCAGTACACGTAGACACAGCAAGTCGGCCTGGATCTTGCTGATATGGACTGCTCAGCCAGTCAAGAGCATATAATGGCGAGTGAGACTCAAAATAAGCGGCACGACGGAAAGCAGGCATAGCCAATGAGTTTGATCCAGGCCCTGAACTACTACTCATCGCGGATGCAAGAAGACCTGATCCCGGACTGCTATGTGGTGCAGAAGGAGGGCCAGAGACGCGTTGCAAAGGCTGGGTAAGAATCGAAAACGACGAACGTTTAGTTAAAGAGGGTTGTGCCATCTATTTAAAAAGAATGTGAGGTGATATCACTGTATGTGAAAGGGCGATTGGCTGTTAGCTGCGCAGCTGATGATGAGATCAAGTCCCAAAGTTATAAGGAGTAAGAAAAGAATCAGCCAGCGTGTTAATCAAACTATAAAGCACCCAAAATCAGAAATCAAAGAATTGCAACTCCATTTAACATACTGTTGTATAGAACGCCAAATATACGATAAGAATAGCAGCTGGGAGTCTGATTTATTGTAAATAAATAGCGTTCAAGCTGACTTCACACTGATTGTCTTGTACTTGTCCATGCGCACTTGTAAGAAAAGGGGGTTTGTACTTGAGTAGAGATTGGGATGACAGGAAAATAAGATTATGAGTCTATTGCTCAAACAAGAAAGGGCCCGTTCCTGGTTTCAGGCAGCCGAAAAGGCTGTTTGGCAGAAAAGGAAGAAATTCTAGATTAGCTTGATTATTGATAGCGGGCGGTGAGTAACTCGAACTCGGCACCAACAAAGTACGCCAATTCTGTTTTCTTTTGTCTGTAGAATTTGCAATTAATTGTACCGATTTTTGTCTGTTCTTTTACGCCATCTGTTTTTTTATATCGCTTACAAAAAGTTCAGTGCCGTTCGTCACAACGCTCCCTTTTCTCGTTGCCTGCCTCAGCCTCGCACCTCACCAAAAGAGAAGAAACTGGTTTGGGCACCAATCCCTTGTTTATCTTTACGGCTTCTAGAAGCGGCGCAAGTCTGGTTTGGTTTATCGCGGCAGAAGTCCGAGTACAGAAGGCTTATTTAGACAACTCCCGTTCTAAACTCTTTTTTTTAATTTTTCTTCCCAACTCCGCCGTACGTCGCGCCGCTCCTGGCATTTTGAACCCAACCCAAACCGAGATGTCGGTTTGATCTCGTCCTCTCTTTTTCCCTTGTCCTGTCCCTTCCTTCTTTTACTGGTTCTCAAATTTTATGTCCCGCTCTGACAGAGCCTCCTTCTCCTATTTCACGCAGCGAGACATGGACGACGACGACGATACTGACCCGCTATCTTACGCGTTCCAGCGTTCGACGGTGCCCTCCGCGCGTCCGTCGTCTGTGACCATCGCTTCCACTGCTTCCAATTCTAGCACCTCCCCCACTACTGTTTCTTTCTGTACTGCCGCTTCAGTTGCTAGAGCAGTCTCTATAAAGTCCGCTGAGGAGCCTCGAGAGAATTATATAGCTGCTCACAAACGTGCATGTGCGTCCTTTCCTTATGAGTCTTCACCGCTTCAAGCCCAAGACTCATGGTCGCCCACCCTCCTTTCTTTCTACTCCACTGCAATGCTAGCTCCTTTTCCAGCTATGTTGGTATATGGTCCTGAATTGGTGTTAATTTAGTAAGTTGCTTTTTATTTCTAACGGTTTCTTCTCAGCTTGCGTTTTTGTGACACAACTTATTCATTCATGCACTAGTCTGCATTGTTTAATCACCTGCTTGCTGCTTCACTTCTCACCTTGTCGGCTTTTTGGTAACAACTTATTTTTCTTTAGTAACGCAGAGTTTGGTCACGTACTGGGCCTTGATCCTGGCATTTACTTTGGTCGATCATTTTCTGATCTCTGGGTCGGTTCAGATCTTAATTTCGAGCTCTCTGAAGCACTGCGCACTTGCACTACAAAAAACTGCACAGTCACCAAGCCAAATTTACTATGTTTTGTCACCACTCCAGAAACCCCTTCCGAAGTAGGCATGAACAAAGAGGTATATTTAACGTGGAAATTTACTCCCGTCGTCGAGTCGGATGGCACAGTATCTGGTGCGTTTGCTTCCATTCAAGACAGTACAGATGCAGTTCTCTATGAGCGACGTATACAAGCCTTAAAAGAACTATACGATGCCACAGGCTCTGCAGACATTTTAGACGTTTTCTTTACACAGTCTGTCTCTGTCTTACGGCGCAATTGCGCTGAAGACCTTGCTCTGTTTGGTTTGTATGTGCTTGAGTCAGGCTCGACTCGCGCTCTATGGTATTGTTGTGGTTTTGGTTTACAAAATTATCCTCCTGTTATATCGTTCGATCCTAATCCTGCGCTGTTTGAGCAGGCCATTCTTGATTCTAGTCTCTCCGACGTCTATATAACCGTCATGGCTGATGACGGGTTCCGCCAGTATATAGAATATGATCCATCTCGTGGCTGGAGCGATGAAATCACTCAACTTGTTTTTCTACCCGTCATGCGTGATAATAAGTCTGTTGTAGGGGTTGCTGTCATTGGCTTAAATCCTCGACGTCCGTTTGATGAACCGTACGAACTCTTTTTGGAACTTCTCGGCCGACAGCTCGCAACTGGTATCGACAACTTACGGCATCTGGATGAGGCGTCTGATAAACTTAGCTGGGAAGTTGCTCTTAGTACTCGCAAACGAGAAGAGCTCGAGCATCTACTACAAGAAAAGACGAAAGAGCTACGTATTAGTGAAGGAAGATTCAGTCGAATGGCGAAAATTTTACCGGCTGGTCTTTTTCTAGCTTCACCTGAGGGCGAAATAATATATGCCAACGACGCATGGTATCAACTCGCTTCATATCCTCGAGATGGTAACCCCACTTTCTGGATCAAATCCGTGCATCCTGGCGATCGCGGACTTGTACGAGAGAGTTGGCGTCGCGTCATGCAAGGGAAATCAGAACGGATTGAATTCCGGTGGTCACCAAGGCCAGGTGACGAGCCAAAATTTGAGCGATGGTGTGCTAGTGCAGTGTCTGCAGAATTTGATCCAGAAACTGGAAAATTGTCTTCTTTAACTGGTGTATGGATGGATATTACCGAACGCAAACAGTCTGAAGCTCTTCAAGCTCAACGGGCTGATGAGGCTGTAGAGCAAAATCGACAACGTGAATACTTTTTTGATGCAATTTCACACGAAATGCGAAATCCATTGAGTGCTATTATGCAATGCATTGACGTCGCTTCCCAACGAATAGAAGCTGTCAGAAGAACGATAGGTGATGGTGATTTCATGGCCTTGAACGATGCTTCGGAAGCTTTGGAAATGATGGAATTATGCACAAGTCATATGAACCGAATCATCACCGATACCATTAATCTTAGCAAGATAGAATCAGGTCTCTTCCCAATCAACCCTGTGCAATGCCAACCAATTGCTGTTGTTGAAGAGGTATTGAGAATGCACGAGCATCAGCTACAAAATCTGAAAATCCAGTACGGCATTGAGATAGGTGAGAGTTTCAAAGATTTAGATATTGAATTTGTCGAGATGGATCCACTTCGTGTACGTCAGGTACTGATTAACTTGATATTGAACGCTATCAAAGTTTTAGAGACCAGCGAATTAAAGCAGCTTACTATCAAGCTTGATGCGTCACTTACACGACCGATCTTGCAGCTGAATAATAACTCCTCCTTCTATTTGCAACCGCACAGCCGGAAAGTGCGCGTCTCTTCTCAAATCTCAAAATCAATATCAAGTTCTCCGACAAAAGACGGAATCAACGCTGCTACTGCGCGGCTCGTTGCCTCTGTTTCGACTCCTTCTTTATCTTCCCTTACTGGTCGTCGTCTCTCAGCTTCCGAACCACTCCCTACTCAAAAACTATCTCTTAATGCATTAACGACTTTAAGTCACCCAAATTCTATGCCAAGTGTGACTGGTGCTGATACGGAAGAAAAGAAGACCCTCTCAAGACAAGCGATGTCATACGCAGCACTGGCAGCTGAGCTGTCCACATCTCCTTCGGCGTTACCAGTGTCAACGTCGGCAGAGTCATCTGGAGTGCGAAGTATCAATAGCGTGCTCAGCAATTCGGAAGTTGACGTTGATCCTCCGCCACCACCTTCGCAAGATACTGTATATATTTTGTTTAGTGTGAAGGATACCGGTTCCGGTATGGATCCCGAGCAGCTGGAAACCGCTTTTCAACGATTTACTTCACATTTCACTCCTCGAACTCACGCACATTATGGTGGGACTGGTTTAGGCTTGTATGTTTCGCGAAAGTTGGTCGAGAATCAAGGAGGTGAAATAAGAGCTGAGACACAAAAAGACGTTGGCTCGGAATTCTTATTTTTCATTGAAGCTAAAATGGCTAGAGCTCGTGATAATTACCAAAATTGTCATGAACCTGAGACCGCTTGCAATGCGATTGATACCAAAACAATTGTGCCAATGGTGTCGGCCCAAGGGACATCAAGTCAAGACGCAAAAGTCACAGATGAAAGCATGAGTAGTGAAGCAGAAGGTGTCAGCAACTCCAACTCTGTCGTAGTAGATACGATGGATGCTAAAAAAACATCCAGAAGACAAGCCGTCGTCAGTAAATTTGGTAAAAAGAAGATTTTGATAGTTGAGGTGTGTTTTATATACTTTTGTAATTTTCCATTAGCTAACCAGTTTTTACAGGATAACATCATCAATCAAAAGCTCTTGAGTCGGCAGTTTATCAATGCAGGATTTACCACTATTATTGCTAATCATGGTCAAGAAGCAGTTGACAAAATAATGTCCGGTGAAGATCCAGACTGTTGTGTCATGGACTATGAAATGCCCGTTATGGACGGATTTACTGCAGTCTCTAAAATACGTGAATACGAAAAGCAGAGAAGGGCATCCGCTACTGCAATCGCTGCAGGAATTGCTATCCCATTTCGTGGGGAGGGTGGTAACGGTGAAAATCTCTCTAAAAATGCTCCTAAGAAAAGAATCAAAGACCGACTGCCGATTATTGCGGTATCGGCAAATACACGACAAGTTCATTTTGACAGGATGCTGGCCGCTGGATCGGACCGGTATGTGACTAAGCCTTTTAGTTTTCCAAAGTTAGTTGAACTTGTCAACGAGTTATTGGCGGAGCATGCAGATGAATATGAAGAATAAAGCATTATGTTATTCCTTGTAATTTTCAACAGAATTTTTCTCATTATCAGATTGTGTTGTACGGTTTTGGGTTGTGGGTGGGATTGATTGCGAGTCCAAAAGTAATATTGTTTTTCTTTGCTTTGATTTTATACATTACATAAATGGTGCACTTAATAGCTTTTAATATGTCTTTCTTTCTTTTACTCTAGCTTTATTTATTTTCGTGCAAACGAATGCACGAATGAAGTCTTTTTTTTTTTGCTTTACGAATTGTGTTTTGTTGTTATCATGGGTTCAGCTGGATGCTGCTATACATAAGTTTTATTTATAACTTTTAATATTTGCTTTTCTTTGATCCTTGTATTATTTTTTTTCTCTCCTTTTGCCTATTGTGGATACTGTCAATATTTGCATACTAATATCTTCTTTCTATTCATATACATATGTTTTTTCTTTTGTATGACTTTCTTTTCGTTAGAGCTATAAATTAATGGTTGATAGAGATTAACAAAAAAAATTTGCTTTTCTCAAATTGCGTCAGTCTAATTTGAGTGTTTGTAATATAGATGGCAGTTAGTGTGACATTGCCACAGATGTAAAATCACTTAAGGAAGTGTTTGGCATCTTTTTATTGCAGTGAGAAAAAGAAAAACATCTAATCATTTTTTCGGAATTAGAGAATCAATAGTCGCAGTTTACGAATATTATATTATTCTCATACCTCATATTTTTGTTATAAGCATTAAATATTCGTCTTATAACAAATATTGACTATTTAAAATGTTTAAAAATACTTGGAACAATAAGTAAATCCCGAATTGTTTGTTAAAACCCTGTAAAGTGGCCAAACAAAGTAATTAGGATTCAGTTGGAGTACGTTTGCAAGTGAAAGAAAAATTATCAAAACCACCATTTTTCTTTGCAGCGGTTTAAATGGCTGAAATTCAAAATAATTACTAAAAACAAGAAAAGGCCAGCTTCATCAGATTAGGAGTATGTATGCGTTGAATTAGTGTACGCTCAAAATTTGCTCAGTTGCATTGTTATAATAGATTTTTATTAATTAAAATTTAGTGACTTCTCACTAAATTACTCAAAAATTGAAGTGAACGTCAACTAACCGAGATAGCTACTTGCATCGAATTTAGAGCTAGAACGCAGCAAAAGAAATAACGCTATGTCTCAAACTATTACAAAACTTAAAAGTGATATATATTATGACGTGTTTCAAAGTTGATTTTAAGAGATCAGAAAACGGGTTCACTAAAAGTGTTGGATCATAACTAAACGTTTGTTATCATTTGATTAATCTTACAATCAACTAGTTACATCACATCATATGACTGTATTTTTAAAGAAAAACAGTGGCAAATTCACGTGTCAATCAGTCAATTCGACGTGGTCAGTAACCGAGCTGATATTTTCAAGTAAAGCAGAATAAATATTCAAAACAACTAACGTAACTTATCACTAAGATGAAATAAAATATTTAGAAAACTAACAAAAAATAGCTCACATCATATAGTTCAACCAAGTCGTAACAACAAAATGCAGCGGACGACTTGCGTCATTTCCAACGGAAAAGACGAAAGACGTTGTGGGTCATATCCGAGACGAGGTGAGAGAAATAGCAGAAAGCCGACATCCGGTAAGGGTTTTGACTATCATTTTGAGCAAGACCGAGGCGCGTTGACATGTTAGGCACACAGAGCTGCCAAAGACGCCTTCGCAACGTCGGTGGCGTCGAGGTGGCTTTCATTGTTCTACATACAAAGCTGATTTATACAGTGTAAACACACATATATATTCTCAGGATAATGAATTGACACAAGTGGTGGATTCGAAGTAAAGTTTTAATTGAATACGTGTCCGGTGGATGAAATCTCACCCGGCGCAGATGTTTCCCTTCGGTTTTCTCCGTGACATGCGCGTATCAACTAAAATTTATTGACTAGCTCCTCACGTTTGTTAAATATAACGCAACTAGCCAATACAGTAGCACATTAGCCTAATTGACCTGTAAACGTGCTCAGGCCAAAGCGTGTCCGGGCGTCGGGCACCAGTCAATGGATAAAAGCTCAGATCCAGCAAGTGGGCATGGGCAGGGGGCAGCAGAACCAAATGGTGGGGGCATTACTATGTTTTTCGCGCACATTGTTGAAATTTTCACATCAAAGTTAAAAACGAGACGTGGGCCTAAAAAAACCTTCAGCCACGTTGATGGTCACGGTCCGGAACGCACGTTCCGGTTTCAGTCTTAGCTTACAAGTATTAGACGAAGTTGATTATTTTTAAATTCTGTCACTTCTTTATTTTATTATTATTTATGATTTGCCACACTGTGTTTGTAAAAAAGTAATTCGAACGGGTTTGGAAGAGGACCGTGAGAAATGACGAGTGGATCAAATAACACATTCTTCTCGCGGCTTGGGCGTCGTCTTCAAGTTGCGGAGTATGAAAGCGAAAGATCTAGTAATCACGGTATGTTTTTTTTTACAGCAGCTAATGCACACAATCTGACAATTATAGATCTTAATCCTGTGCCTTTGAATGAAAGAACATGGACGGGGATTGATTATACAACATATTGGATATCAGACAACTTCTCGCCGCAAGGATGGCGCAAAGTAGCTTCGTTGATGACAATAGGCATGTCATGGAGGACAGCACTTATAAATGTCGCTATATCAGATATTGTAGTTGGAATGGTTGTTACAGCTAATGGCTACGTCGGTGCGAAGTATAGAATTCCGTTTGCGATACAGTCAAGAGCTTCTTTTGGATATTATCTTTCTTGGTTACCGATTCTTTTACGATGCATTGTTGGAATTTTTTGGTACGGCATTGCAACTTATACAGGTGGTGAGTGTGTGCGATCAATGATATACGCAATATGGCCGTCTTTTCGAAATTTAAAGAACCAATTACCGGAAAGCGCGCATATCGATACCCAGATGATGATCTCATATTTTATTTATTGGCTATCTGTACAACCACTACATTATGTACCTATAACCAAAGTACGTTGGATGTTCACCGTCAAAGCAATTACTTTGCCGATAATAGGATTTGGAATTCTAGGATGGACAATAAAAGAAGCTGGGACTGGTAATAACTCGCTATGGTCACAAGGAAATACTGTTCACGGATCTGCTTTCAGTTGGGTTTTTATGCAGGGACTATACTCTAATATTGGAGGATGGGCAACATTAGGCATGAACTCGCCAGATTTTACACGATATGCTCGACGTCCGCGAGATACGTTTTGGATGCTAATCGCCTTACCAGTAAGTGCGACTTTAGTGGCATTCTTTGGAGTCGTATCAGCCGCGGGTTCGGTTACGTTATATGGGACAGTACTTTGGGATCCGTTGCTGTTTATCGACAAGTGGACTTCAAGTGGAGGAAGAGCAGCAGCATTTTTCTGTGGTCTTGGATTTTACCTTTCACAAGCTACGAATAATATATCTGCAAATTCCATCTCAGCGGCTAATGATTTGAATTGCTTGTTTCCAAAATATATTAATATCCGTCGAGGTCAGTACATCGTATCTGTTTTAGGTGCATGGGCAATGACGCCATGGAATATTTTAAGGTCCGCGACAAGTTTTTTGTCGTTCATGTCAGGTACCGCAGTATGGCTTGCACCTCTATGTGGAATTTTAATATCAGATTACTATCTTGTACATAAGCAACGATACAACGTATGGGAGTTGTATGAAAATCATGGGATTTATCGATACAACAAATTAGGCAGTAATTGGATTGCTTTGATTGCATTTACGATTGGATGGGTGCCGATTTTACCGGGTTTACTACCAAAACTGAATAGCAACATAGTCATCAGTGAAGGAGTTCAAAGATTATATTATTGTGGGTACTTTTATGGGTTTTTTGCAGCAGGAGGAAGTTATTGGATTTTAAGCAGGATAGTTCCTGCACGGGGTACAATTTTGGATAAAGGGGTTTATTGTGATGATGAAATTATTGTGGAAGCGGAGGCTAAGCGCGATGATTGTTATGATGATGATAATGTTGATATTGATCTTGAGTTGGCTGAGAAGCGGATTTAGTTTTGTTTTTAGAATATATTGTATAATTCTACAAACAGCCGTACGACCCATAACATCTTTAAAGTAACTACGACGAGCATAGGGACGCCGCGAACGGCTGACAAACATCCGCCGGGGAACGTCAAGAAGATGCCGCATACGCAAAGGCTCAACGACTTTGGAGAAAAGAGTTCACGAGCTAGAAACCCGCCACGCGAAGAGCGGCGGCTGCGGCGTGCGGCACAGCTTCATGAGACGCTCTTGACGCGGCTCGGTGGTGGGGTTGATTGGAGTTTGTTCTTGTCGTGATGAGTGTGGGGGATGGGGATGGTGGAGTGGATTGTAGGTTGGTCTGGCGTGGGAACCGGAGGGAAATCGGATGAAGGAGAAGGAGGGAGGAGTTGTTAAAGGGGCTGATTGTTCATTGGTCGCGGTAAGAGCGGATTCTAGACCGAGAGAAAAATATTCATCACAGATTATAGTGCATTTTAGCTAATTCAAAGGTAGATATCAAAACAAACGAAAACAAACAAACAAACAAAAAACAAGGAGAGTAAAATCCATTGATCCAGAAAAAAACATACAAGAAAAAGACAACATCACTTACAGATACATATTACACAAAAAAAAAAAAAGGCTACTAACACAAGAAGAAGAAATACATAAAAAAAAGAAAACCCAAGTAGAAAACAAACTAATGACCTTGCGGTATAGGCTCATCGCCCACTTTTTTCCATTCGGTAGGCTGAACAGATTCGGCACATTTTTCGCAGTGTTCTACAAACACACGAGGACTGGCAAACATCTTCTGACAGAGACGACACCAACCGGCGTCAGAGTCCTTAAGCTGAACGAAATGTACAAGACGAAGATGTCGCTTGAGAACGTCTAAGCGGTTAAAAGCACCGCCATTGCGGTGACAAGTTGGATCGGTGCGCCAGTATGGACAGTGGAAGTTTGGAGAGTAATGCGAACGCAAGTGACGGCGCTGGTCCGAGTGGCGGGCAAAAGTCCACTTGCATCCGGCGTGTGGACATTTGTAGGGCCGTGAGGCCGACGCTCCCTGTCCGGATGAGGCATTGGGCGAAGTGGCTTGCTGCTGGCCTTGCTGCTGACCCTGTTGTTGCTGCTGCTGTTGCATGAGGACGTGTTGTTGCTGCTGGTGACTGATGCCGCGGGTCGACACACCGCCGACGGAAACGCCAGCCGCTTTCTGATATGCACGCAAATCGCGGCGCGACGGAGGAGTCGACGCACGCGGGAGAAAGTCTGAGTTTGCGTTCGCCGCAGAACGAACAGGGTTCGCGGGAATGACTACAGTGGCCGCACCACCGGTCAAAGCTGGGTCAGTCGGTGGCTGCATCTGCGCAGCGGCGGCCTGCTGGGCGACTGCTTGTTGCACAGCCTGCTGCATGTGAGCGTTGTATTGCTGCGACTGGTTCTGCGACTGGCCTTGCTGGGAATAGTCCATTGTCGGAAGCGGAGGAAGCGCCAGTTGGGGCGACACGGGCGACGGGGAGTAGGCAAAAGCGTTTGCGGACTGGCCAACTGCGGCAGAGTACGCCGCTGCGCCAGCGGGAGACAGAAGCTGTGTGTCGATAGGAGGATTCGCAGCACTTGAATAGGCTCCTTGAGCTCCTTGTTGCTGTTGCTGCTGAGCATGCTGTTGCTGCTGGGCCTGTTGCTCGCGCTCATTCGAGTCGAGAAGGAGATCCGCGAGGGTGGGGCGGTTACGAGTTCGCGCCGCCGAACGCAAATTGCCGGAGCCGTCGTCGTCTTCAGGCATGACGATACGCGGAAGAGGACCGTGACCTGCTTGCTGGCTCTGTTGCTGGTTCTGTTGCTGGTTCTGTTGCTGGTTTTGCAGCTGGTTCTGCTGCTGCTGCTGCTGGGCTTGTTGTGTTTGTCTGTCGAGGTCTAGAAGCGCGATGGCACCCTGGTACTCGCTGCTAAGAGCCATAATGGCTTAGTGAAGGGCACACAATACAAATGTTACGAGTGTCTTGAGACTTGAGCCTTCAAAACGACACAGAACGAAGCGGAAAGGCAAAAATCCACCCAAAGAAAGCAGAGCAGAGACGCGCGAAGAAATGTAAGCCGCGGCCAGGAAAAAGACGCGGTTCAAAGTCGAAGACGGCGCGGCGGGCGCGGCGGCGCGGCGCATTGGGCGGGCGGGGATGGTAGTCTGGGATAGGGTTACAAAACAAGAAACCTTCTGCGAGGGCAGTAAGGTCGCGCGGGCGGAATTCTACAGTGTTTCCTTTGTACTTTGATTTTATTTGCATTTTACTATGGTTATTACCGACTTTTCCAGCGCATCCAGAACAAAAGAGCCCAGGGAAGCGAAACAGCGGCCGCAACCGCTGCGGCAACCAGCAACCCGCACCTTTCCGAGCCGCGCGCACACAGCCGCAGTTGTGTTAGCACGCGACACTGCAGAGCTTATGGCACAACTACACTAGCTGCTGCTGCTGCACACACGCGCCGCACACAGTCAGCAGTTAGTCAGGAAACTTTTTTTATTTATTTTTTTTTACTTTAAGCAGCCATTAGGCTAGACGCCAACCCTAATCTACGATGAGGCGGCGTGGCTTCCAAAGTTCTGCGGGCTTTCTTCCTCTTTGGCTTTCTAGCAACTGCGACCCAGGACTCTTTGCAGCAGCTTTCCCCGGTTTGCTCGATCTCGTTGTTGGGTTTTTATTTTGATCATAGCATAGTTGTTTGGAATCACTAAGAGTTCTGCCTTGAACGAATACGAAAATGGCCATCTTTGCTGCCAAAGTCAAGGCCGCGCTCTCCGGAGACTCTCTCGTGCTCACGCCAGCGCGTCCACCGCAGCCAGGCAAAGCCCCGTCCGAGCGCGTGCTTGCTCTGGCCTTTGTTTCTGCTCCGAGACTCCGTCGCGACGAGCCAGACGAGGTGTGTATCTTTTCCTTTCGCTGTTTTCTGCTTTGATCTGTGATGGTCTTACTGCATTGGGACGAGTGTCCAGGGGGAAAAAGTGAGACCCATCGCCGGGTAGAAAGTTTTGGTGTCAAATGACGTCGACGAGGCCATTGTGAGCAAATTACCTGGCAACGCGCGTAAACCCCATCGGCTTTGCGCTTCTTCTCCTTTCCACCCTTTCTTTGGTCAATTATATTCTGTTTCGCTGTTCAATTGCAATTGCATTTTATTTGGTTGCTGACTGTTGGTTTTTTTTATTCAGCCATTCGCTTTTCAATCGCGCGAGCATTTACGCCTGCTTCTTGTCGGCCAGCTCGTCCATTGTGAAGTCCTCTACTCTGTTCCCGGCTCAAACCGCGAGTATGGTCTTGTTTTCCTCCCCGGTGCCGACAATTCGTTCCGCACAAATGTGGCCGAAAACCTGATCTCTTCTGGAACTGTGCGCGTCCGTGACCGTGCTCCCAGCTCGCAGTCTGACTCTCAGGAGGTTACCGAGTACCTTGACCGTTACCACGCACTCGAAGCCGCTGCCATCGCTGCCGGTGTTGGTCTCCATGCTCCATCTATTGATACCTATACCGCTCTTTACGATGCTCCTGCTGACTTTGTTAACTCTTACATGCACACACCTCTCGAGGCTGTTGTCGAGCGTATCTTTAGCGGCGACCGTATCCTTGCCCGCATTGTTCTCCCCGGCCTTCACGTTCAAGTGCCTCTTCTTTTAGCTGGCATTCGATCTCCACGGTCCTCTTCCACTGATCCAGCTGCTGCAAATTCTACTCCTGCTGAGCCTTATGGAGATGCCGCCAAATGGTATGTTGAGTCGCGTCTGCTGCAGCGCAGTGTCACTGTCGAGATCCTTGGTACATCGCAGCAAGGTGTACTTGTCGCCGTTGTTCGTCACCCGGCTGGTATTATTGCTGAGAAGCTTCTCGAGAACGGTCTCGCCTCCGTCAGTGATTGGCAATCTAATCTCCTTGGTGCTCAGGCTATGGGTGCTTTAAGAAACGCTGAGCGCACAGCTCGTGCTAAGGGTCTCAACATCTGGCACTCTGTTGCCGTCACCGCAACCCCAGCTTCTGTTTCTTCTGCCGACAAGACTTACTCTGCTATCGTTGCGCGTGTCATCTCGGCTGATACTCTTGCCGTTCGTAACGCCAAAAGCGCATCAAACGAAGAGAAGGTTGTTCAACTTGCCAGTATTCGTGGTCCCCGTGCCAGTGATCCTAAACAAGCTACTTACGTCGCGGCCGCTCGCGAATTCGTTCGTAAGCTTGTGATTGGAAAGCATGTCAAAGTAACCCTTCTGCATACTCGCCCAAAGTCGGATACTTACGATGAGCGCGACATGGTAGTCGTCGAACTTGCCAAGCCACCTGCTGGACACTCTTCTGCTGATTTGGCTGCTGTCATTGTCGAAAGTGGTTATGCATCAGTCATTCGACACCGCAAGGGCGACGTCGACGACCGATCTCCTATCTGGGATGAATTACTTGAGAAGGAAGCCGCCGCCATTAAGGACAAGGCTGGAATTCATTCTGGTGTTGCTCTTCCTCCCGATCGTGTTGTCAATGCGTCTGAATCAAATGCTCGTGCTGCTGCTTTCTTACCTTCTCTTCAGCGTCAAAAGCGTGTCCCCGCTATCGTTGAATTTGTGAACTCTGGCAGTCGTTTGCGTTTGCTTCTTCCTCGCGAGAATGCTCGAATCAAATTCATTCTTGCTGGAATTCAGACTCCTCGAGTCGCCATGTCAAACAGTAATGAAAAATCTGAGCCCTTTGGCGAAGAAGCTCGCGATTTTACTTCTCGTCGTCTAATGCAACGCGATGTGGAAATCGACGTTACTCATGCTGATCACTCTGGTGGCTTCTTTGGTTTACTTCATGTTCCTGGAATGAAAGATACTTTTGCAAAGACTCTATTAGAAGAAGGTCTTGCATCTTTCGACGACTACTCCGCTCAGGAAGCAGGTGTATCCAGTCAATTCCGTGCCGCTGAAGAAGCTGCCCAGCAGGCGAAGAAGGGTCTTTGGAAAGACGATAAGGGAAAGGCGAAGGAGGTCGTTGTTCCTGTTGCTGCTTCTACTTCTTCTGGACCTAAAGATAGCGCTTACTTGAACATTGCTATCACTTATGTTGCTGATGATGGATCGTTCTCTTATGTTAACTTGGATGATGGTGTGTATTTTATATGATTCACCTTTTAGCCAACACTAAATTTTTTTAGCTCTTTCAAAGCTCAAGAGTATAACTTCGGCATTATCGTCCGCAAGTCTTGCACCTCTTGCAACTCCTCGTCCTCGTGTTGGTGACGTCGTTGCATTCCCAATCCCAGAAACTACACTTCCTTCTCGATTCAAAGTCACCGCACTTGACATTCCCAAGAAAACCGCTTCTTTGACGTCAATCGATTTCGGTTCAACTGTCTCTGATGCTCCATTTTCAAAACTTCGTCAACTTCCTGCTTCCGTCAAGCCTACCGCCGTTCCCGCTCTCGCTAAATCAGGAGTCTTACGTATCGTCAAGTTCCCTACTTTTGCTGAAGAGTACCTTGACGATGCCGTGAACGTCTTCTACGACCTAGTATGGACTGCTCCTGAAGTCGTGGTCTCTGCATCAGGCACTGGCGTTAAGCGTCTTGTCGCTGTTTTAGACGGTACCACCAACGCAGACGGTGTTCCCGCGATCGAGCTTGTTGATGCCTCTGCAATGGAAAAGAGTATCAATGCTCGTTTAGCTGAAGACGGATGGGTTTATATTCCTTCCGACAAGATTCTCCGTCGTACACCTGAACGTGTTGTTATCGGCTCTAATGCTTTAAGCGATTTGCGAAAAGCATCTACGGAAGCTAAGTACGAGAGAAGAGGAATATGGGAGTATGGTGATGTTACACCTGATGACGAGTAAATTGATCTTAATTGATCTCATTCTTTCCGCTCATGTTTCATGTTTCATTTTTCATTTTTCATTTTTCTTTTTGGTTTTTTTGGTTTTTTTTTTTCAACTTGTGCATTATTGATACAATCGCATAAAAGTATTGTTTGAAAAAAAAGTTTTGTGGAAGCTTTTCTGTATTTTTGTCGTCATGTTTGTATTAAAAGTTAAATACATTTCATGTTTATCTTATCCCCCCTTTCAGCTAGAGAGAGATTCTTCTCTATTGGGGTTGAGCGCATTTTTACTGTTCTGTTTTACTGTTACTTATGTTTCCTATTCACTGATGGGCGATGATTTAAGCAAGATAAATGAATTTATTTTGTGTTATTTGCAAGAGTTACTGGATCATTATTCTCAAAGCAAAAAAGAAGGGATTAATTCCTTAAGCGGAGATACCAATGACACCTAGAATCAAATGAATATTAGCAAACGATCTCTTAATACCACTGAATACCAAAGAGTTCATACCGCAAGCAGGTCGGGGACCGGCGTTTCCGGTCTTGAGGGAGTCGGGGTGACCACCCTTTCCGAGATCGTCAGTGCCACCGTGGATGACAATGGTACGTCCAAGGATAGACTGGGGTCCGATCAAAGAGATGAGCTTGTCCTCGGTCTTGCCAACAGCGTTTCCAGCCTCGTCGGTGGAGAAGTTTCCGAGGTCTCCAACGTGACGGACCTCGTCGGTAGGACCACCGTGGGTCTTGCCGAAGGGGTTGAAGTGACCACCAGCAGAGGTGCAACCGTTGGTGTTGTCACCGAACTCGTGGATGTGGAAACCGCGGAGTGCGTTGGGGTCGTTACCCTTGATGTCCCATGAGATGGCAGTGGGAGCGCCCTCAGCGGACTGTTCGAAAGTGATGGTTCCGGTGACGGTAGAGTCTCCACGGACGACAGCGACTGCGAATGGCGAAAATATAGGTTAGTCTCAATTGATTTGATACGATGCAAAGAAAAGCAATCAGAGGAGAAAAGATCGTGACAATGTCAAGCAAAGAGGGGTACCTGAAAATGCTTATCTGTACAACTGTGCGACTGATCTCTAAACTCCGCTGTGCTGTGCTGTGCGACGTTGAATGGAAATAAGAGAACTGAATATACATACCAGCTTTAACCATTTTTAATATGTGAAATTAGATAAGATTGCGAAAAAGCGCGATGTTAAGGGGGAAATCAGAGATGAACAGAGAAGAGTGTGAAAAAGGAAGATGCGGGAGAAAAAAAGCCCGGCTAGAGAAGCGGGCAGAAATACTGCGGGTTTAGTAAGCCCCGCCCGATGATCTAAACTTGAATTTTCCTCCACTCGAGTTTGGCCGACGTCTGTGCGTGAGGTTTGTATGCAGTTGTGGCATAAAGTTAGTACTTGTTAGTGCATACGAAGTGTGGGTGTGGGTTAGATCGAGGAAGCTGACGGCTAGATTTGAGTATGTTTGTGTTACGATTACTCAGTTCTCTATTTTACTGATCAATTGATCAAGAATATTATTGGTCAAGAAGACTGTGGTGTTGAAGTTGTGGATATGTTGGTACATGAGTTCTGTTTTTACTGTTTTGAAAGCTGCAGATTCTGTCTAGAAGTATTAATGACTAATGATTGTCATTTAGATGGGCGTGTGGATATGATTGGAGGCAGAACTTAAAAGAAAACGTCATTGCATTTATGGATTGTTGTGATTATTGCGTTCTTTGCGATCGTTTACATTACTGAAACGTGTACTTTAGTTGCCTTTATCCGTGCTGAATTGACTGTTGTTTGACCTTACGATAGAGTTATGATTGCCAATTAATAAATGTTTGTGCTCAAATTGTATTTCCATTGTTGCTTGACAAATGTATCATTGAAAGTAGTTGTTGTAATTAGGTGTCACAAAGATAAGCCGGTACACAGTTTATGACCTCATCGTGCGGCTCAAACTCACGAGTGAAAGAAAATATTTGGTAAAACAAGTTCTTAGTAGCGCACAATGGATAACACTCTATGTGATCTATGTCACGAATCGATATGGATTCCGAATCCTGCATTAGAAGAATCATCAGAGGAAGATGAAGATATGAGCATGGAGGTAGAGGAAGGAGCAGCATCTGGATTATCTTCACATGGACATACTCATGGCTCCAAACCAGCGTTAGTTCCTGACGATGTCGTTTTAAATCTTTGTCCGTTACAGCATCATTTCCACTGGACATGCTTTTTATCTCATACTGAACCAGATACTTTTTGTCCGGCATGTCAACAACAAATCATACCAAATACCCCCGAAGCGCAGTTACTCGCTACTGTCACCAGCGATGGCGGTACAGAGACAGACTACGATTTGCGACCTAGTTTAATTGAAGAGCGGATATATTCACAGAATCCGGAGTTACGACTGCATGAAGCTCTTTTTGACGCTTGTTTTACGGGCGACGAAGAGCGGGTATGGCAGCTCCTTGAAGGTGTTCCAGCAACTACTTCGGACGGAGGCGAGCAAGTAGAAAAAATAAGCGACGTTTCTACTGCTGTTGATTTGGAAAAAGGCTGGACACCGCTGTTTTACGCTGCGGTTAGTGGGAGAGAAGGAATTGTAAGATATTTACTGGAGAAAGGCATTGATCCGTCGGTGAAAGATAGATTTGGACGACTGGCGGCGGAGTATGCTAATGAAGAAGGGCACCAGAACATTGTTCGTTTATTAGTTTAATTTACTATTGTATATAATAATCATATAGATTTCTAAAGTAACTTTGAAATCATTCAATTAAAGCGAGAACACCATTTCAATATAAAGACCTAACCCTATTCAACTTTCGTGCAAAAAAATCCCGAGAACTTAACGAGTACTATGAAATTGAACTGTCTGCCTTATTTAACACAAAAAGCAGAATAGCAATGGCATTTTCAATTCGCAGTTCATTTACATCATCATTACTGTTCACAAACAAGAATGTATCTCAACTTTGTTTGAAAACAGTTTCAGGCCAAAGCCGAGCGTTCTCAAACAGTCTGAGCTGTCGCGCTGATGAAGATGCCGCCGGAGGAACAGCGCAGTCAACATCAGGAAACGAATCACCAAACCCGTTTAGAGGAGAAAGAGGACCAAGAAATAAGAACAGAAATTCTCGGCCTGAACGCGGTCTCTTCAATAACAGAAACAACAACAGAAACAACAACAACAACAGCAGCAGCAACGAAGGAAACAACAACTCTGGTAACGGAGTCGCGGCAGAGAGAACCTTACAATTCCTCGAAAACCGCAGACTAAACCGCGAGCGAGCTAATCTTGAACAAAGTGAAGCAGTCGTTTACCGTGATCATCCTGATAACAAATTCCCTGCTATCGTCGGCACACTTCCCGGTATGGACGCTACTCTTGACGCCGAGCTTTTCGCTGAAGTTGAGCGTCAACGAATTGTCCGTCCTATAAACTACGCTGCTGGAGAAGTTGTCAATCCGTACGATTTAAACACATTCAGAAAACCTCGTGATCTTCCGCTTTTCAGAGGTGATAAGTTTGAAATTGCCGGTCTGAATCCTCTCGATTTATGGACTGACGCCGTCCTTTTAAGTTCTTATGTCTCGTCAATCGGTAAAATCTTACCAGCTCATGCTACGGGAACTTCGCTCAAGAATCAAAGGAAATTGACAAAGGCTATTAGAAGAGCTAGAGCTGCTGGTTTATTGAGTGCTCATCATCGCGCTATCCCGAAATTGTAATTTGACCTTTGTTTCTTATTGCATGTTTCCCTGTTTTGAGATTATTATATGTGGATCGGCTATTTATTGTACATGTATCTTTTGTTTATGTTTATGATCCTTTTGGACGCTTTTAGTGTATATATTCGCATCAATCTGTTTACTATAGTTCTTATCTTTTGAGCACAACTTCATCCTCATCCTACATAAAGAACCAAACTCTAATCCTCACCATTCAATCTCCTCGCAATACACATTTCAAATGCTAATCAAATGCTATTACAATTACCTTCCCTTGCAAACTGTACTTCAAAACAAGTCATAAATACAAACTATAAAACCAATCTGTTAAACTTACAATCAAAAAAGAAACAACATTTACCAAAGATGAATGCACTACCAAATTTATTGTCCTCTTAGGCATTACTTCCCGACCGCAAATGTGCCGTAGCGTTTTTGAACAAAGATTGCCACATATACGCCTCACTTAGCAACAGTTCTATATCCTTCTCTCCCCAATCTTGTGTCGGTAAACTCTGCAAAAACATCATGATCTCTTGAAAATCCATAGTTTGGATTTGCGCAGACCACTTTACTAAAAATGCAGCGCAAACGTACAGATGAAATTCCGAGAACCCAGTAGGTCCTTCCGCCATATAAGTATCCCACATTCTTATCGTATTTTTGACAGAAACCTCCCGCATTAGCAGACAATTCATCCATCGAAAACTAAATTGGATAAATTCAACATTCTCTTGCTGTAAATGGTACGCGAGATTTGCATCTATTCGCTGCGTTAAATCCTTAAGGGCCGCAACTTGTCGTTGAATACCGGGTTGCGCAAATATATAGTTGTCCTGTATACCGTCCAAAAGCTTCGTTAAACACCAAAATGTGTCTGCTTCTACCACATCTAGTACTTCCTTTGGAAGTTGACCTGGGTCATACTCTTCAACATCCACTTCGACATATGCAGATAAAAAAACTTGAAAAAACGGAGTTACCAGATCATTTATGCCTTGCACGTATCCACTAGCAGGATGTCGAATTGCCCATAGATATAATATCCTTTCTAATGACCGTTGCGTAGTGTCAAATCCATACAGTTTCAAGTGCGGATTTGTTCGTGGAACGTCAATGCTAATCTGATGCCATACAGCATGATCGATCCCACTATTCGATATAGAACTTTCAGGTTTAGTCATTGAAGGTCCAAACGCCTGCCGTACGCCATCAATATACTCTTTCCGTTTCCGCGCTAATGTCATAACTCTTCGTTCAGTATTTGATGGCAAATAGCCCAGCATTAATTGCCATGACATAGGCCGTAGTTCTTCTGGTATTCCAGACCAAGCCAGATTTCGCAGAGCCACGATATCTACGTTAGATGATTGCAGTACTCGCTTGAACTTATTTATCCTCGCAATTCTAGCATTAATTACTTCAATCTCTGCTGGTGTGGCATCTGCAATTGAAGACACGTCAGGCTGATATATCATGTGTAATGCATTTGCCGGGTCTGTGACAATTCGCTCGTATTGAGGTCGTAAGGCACCAATTGCTGGAGATGACAGTCGCGGCGAAGGGTATAAATTTAAATGCTGTGATTGTGTGGCGTCGGTTTGACTGGATGTTAATAGTGGGGGTTGGCTGGACAAGGAACGAGGAGGCGATAAGATGTGAAAAGATGATGAGCGCATAGAAGAGGACGGTTTAATTTGTAAGTTCATCACATCTGTGTCTAGCGATGCGTCCCAATCGTCGTCGAGATCAGTATAGGTTGCTCTGCGCTCCATACTAGGCGTTATATTTGTCTCTGGAGATCCTGTTCGTCTCAATTTTTTATTTGTGGGGCTACTATCTCAAAGTTAGTATAGCCTTCCTCTGAATATGAGCTCCTTACTTGAATATATCGGCGTGAGAATAACCTGCGCCGAACGGTCGTTCGTCTGTGAATACTATAGATCTACAATCGGTCGTCAGATGCAGTTCCAGAAATCGTGCCGGTGCATTCAACATACTTATAACCATGATTTTGATCTAAAATTCGGGAGGCTGATCTTAAAAATGTGGCAGCAGGTGTACTTCGTCCATCTATGTTAAATCAGTATTGGTTGATGGTTCGTTATGTGTGAACAATGTGAGCTGTTGATCTTCCACATTGAATCGAAAATAAGGACACATACCAAGCTGCACCATTTCTTGATGTGCACCGAACTATATGGTAATAGAAAAAATCAGTTATTTTCGTCAACTTCATAACCAGATACCGCTGTTTAACTTTCAAACATGACAGCTGTAAACTGAAGCTCATACTCATGGCTTCGTCGTAAAAGTATAAATAGAATAAACAAAACGGCCATAGATGTACTGACCTTCTTTGAGCTCATTCGGAAAATAACAGATTAATCACAAAAACTGCTTTGGCTGAAAGAAATGAAAGACGGGGGTCCCTTGTCGCCTTGTCTGTCTGGCCCTACAGACCTATATTTAAGTTGCCCTTCCTCACGCCTAGTAAAGTAACAAATTCCTCAAAAATGAACAAATCTAGCTTCTACACTTTACACAAGAAGTTTTCGAGAACAATTAGACAAATCACAATTTTGCTGGCCGGGCTGATTGTCGCCTGTGTTCAGGTAACGGGTCTTTGTTAACTCTGGCAATTTCAGGAGCCACACGAGATGGCTGAAGCGTTGTGGCTGTGTTCAGTCTCATTTAATGAGATGTGTGGCGAATTCGATTTACAATACCTCTTTCGATGTGATAATAAATGTTGCTGAATTCGGTTCATCAAGACGCTCATTCATCGTCATATTCTAATCTTACAGAATACAGTAACGAACTTTTTTTGTATATTGACCTTTCCCACTTACAATATTCTAATTCATTTATCAACTACCGTAAATCCTAACAACATCTAAACGCTTCAAAAACGCTGCATTAAAAAAAAAGATAAACTCCATACAAACAATCCCAGAATACAACAGAAATCGCAGTATCAAAACATCATGATTCTTAGACAGTAATCAACAAATAACCAAGATGACCACATAAACATACACTTGATGAAATGTATACGTGCCGAAATAGTAGCCGATACAATCTCACCACTGCCGGAAAATCATAAGACTCTAGAAAAAACTAATCGCCCAAATCAGCTTTACGTAAGTAAGCAAACAATGGATCCACGTCTCCCGAAAGTTGCCTACGCAACACATGAGCTGAGTGATCTCAATAGATCCATACAGCATATAGTGAGCAGCTACCAAGTCAGCTCACCCATTAGCTTTTCTAGTCTTTTTAAAACCAATGCTAAAACCCAATTAAATAAGTTGAAATAAAAACAAAACGCCATGTCAAATAAAAAAACCACGTTTAAACAATGCAAAATGCTCTAACAGTCATAAAGTCACTCTTTGGAACCAGCAGATGATGGAGCATTAGTAGACGCATCCTCCAGAGAAGAAGATTCAAGAGCATAGTCTTTCAGCCACGGATCATTCAAAACCTCTTCCATTGTAGGTCTCTCTGCAATAGTTCGATTCAACATTTTCTTGATCAAGGCAACACTCCCTTCGCTCATAACATGAGGAATTTGTAGTTCGGCGTTCATGATTTCTGTGCCATCATAAAATGGATTTTCTTTGTAAATTATTGTGTATAGTAATATACCCGCAGCCCTTACATCCTGCTCCTTTCCGCTATAAGCTTGGCCACGCAAGACCTCAGGAGCAGCATAATCAATGGTTCCAACAAATACAGTGAATGGTCCATTCTTTATATAGGCAGCACTACCAAAATCAATCAATTTGATGTTTCCATCGCCATCCAAGATAATATTTTCATCTTTAACGTCTCTATGCACAACACCCACACTATGCAAATGACAAAGTGCGCTGGCAACTTGATAAAAGATGCTTCGACATTCATCTTCGTCCATATCTTTTCGAAGCTCGATGTAGTCGAAAAGATCCATCCCCGGTAAACCGTGCGGTGCCATTTCTATGTAGTAATTAATTTCATCTTCGAAATAGTCCAACATGTCAACCACGTTCTTATGCGGATAGTTTTGTAAATATTTGAGAACATGGATTTCAAGCGGAAGAGTGCCCAGTTTTCGATCTCTTATCCAAGTGTCGACAAGAATTCGTTTTTTCGTGACATACTTCAAAACCACTTTCTATAGAAATAGTTAAAAATATTTTCCCAAACAGAACCAGTCTTTGTAAATCACATACTGGAACAGCACGCACCTCTTTTCGGGGAGGCTTATATTGAGCAAGTTTAACTTGACCGTAAGCACCTTGACCCATATCTTCCAAGATAATGAACCAAGCTATTGATTTTTTGCCAGAATAAACTTCCTTATCGTGAGTAGCTACCACAAGATCAAGCGACATAGCCGGCGGAGCTGTATTATCAGTAGACGTGCTTGCAGGTACAGTTTCGACGCCTGAAAGCGATCCAGCCGAATGCTTCATCGAATCAGCAGAATGAGACGAGATCAGTGAAGAACGCTTTTCGGAGTAAGAAGCAGTTGCATTCTTTGGATTATGATTTTCTGTTTTTGCTAGGTTGCCATCGGAGTTTTTGCATTCTAAATCAATCTGACTGACAGCGACGACTACATCAGAATCCGCGTTTACTTTTCGGGAAGGGGATGAAAAGGAAGAACGATGCGAAGGTAAGTAAGGAGAAGAGGGTGAAGGAGGTGATGAAAATGCCGACATGCGACTACTGGTGAACGAGGCACTTGGAGACTGTGTCCGCGGTGATTGAGTTCGCGGCGACCAAGTTGGAGGGGTCGATTTTGAGGTAGAGTTCACAATTACCACATTCCGATCATGCATAAAGACAAAGCCGCTTGATGGCTGAGTAGAAGAGACAGAAGAAGTAGAAGACAAAAACGAATTCGAAGCCGAAAAAGATGATGCTGTGGAAGATGAGGAAGAAGTGGTAGAAGAAGTCGAGAGCGGCATCTGCGGAGTCAAGAACTAGGGACTATAGCTTGCAGAGCGCAGCAGCAGAAATGATGCAGCACTCGCAGCAGACAATGAATGCGCAAACCAAAAACTAACACTTGAATCGTTTAGACAAAACAGTTAAAGGTGTAGTTGGAAGGCGCACAGCTAAGGTCCTTTTACTGATGCAAAGTAAAACAAGGCTACAACAACAGCGATGGTCTCATACAGCATGTAACAGTCACACAAAGGCAGTGCTTATTATGGGATAAAGTATTTGTTCTCGGCCACAGTAAAATTCGGTGCTTGCCGTCGTTTACAACCCAGAACAGCGCGCTTAAAAGTAATATTTATCGCGGTGTAACCAAATTAAATTATGATAGTATAAAGAGATATGCAGTATAAATTTACACGTAATATTCTGTTTTGATATGTTATCCATTGCTGTCACATAAGGAGGCTCGCATAAAGCGTTGGAAAGAGCGAAGGCGACTATTGTGTTAGCGAAGGTCAACAGCTGTCATATCCAAGCTTGAGACGACTAGGTGGCGCTCATCGCAGCAAGTAGTAAATAGAAAAACAATATCCAACTTCTCTTTCGATTTACTGCCTTTACACCTACAAATCTAGAGAGCTAGCGAACAGTAGCAAATTAGAGTAATCAGTTTTGGTAGTTATTATAGAGAAGAGTTTTCGGCCCGAGACAATTAAACGGTCACCGTTGCTCTCGGAAGAACTTTGGCAAACACAATAATTTTGAAAGGCATCACCTCAACTATTTCCATAACGGAATCGTAAACTATAGACAAACAGGGCTGATAAGTTCTATCATATATCAGAACGGTTAAAAATTAATCAGGAACGGATATCGTCATGTCACCGAATTAATAGAACTGAGCATTTGCAAATGAAGACTAGCAAATTTTTTTTTGATATTTTGATATTCACGAATGCACCGGAATATTTGGGTACTTAGATTTGGATACCTATCTGTTAGATTACAACAAGCTCTCAGAGTAGTCAAATTATAATCATCAATGGATCTGACCGAATTGTTGTATGAGCTACCTATCAATAGACCTAACAGACATATGTATATTGAGAAATATATACTACAAATGTAAATCTCCTCTAAATAGTAAGTTTCTTTGTTTATTGGGAAAGACTTATGAAATGAGATGAAACTTCGTGCCACTACGCCGCGTAGTGTCTACGCGTGCAAGGAAAGTTACTCTAATCGCATCTTTTTCATGACGAAAGCGCTCACTGATAATATAATGACCAATAATGAAATATGTGTCGACTAAATATTGAATTTTTGAACACTTTTCAGTTCAGTTTCTATAAATTTACATTCATGAACTCCGCTTTCTGCATGGCTGTTCGATTTGTTTACTGTTTTTATCTCCCGTATGATTAACATGACAAGCTAATTTAGCACTTGATAGTTTGCACTATGAAAAGTTACAATTAGTGTGATATTGATAGATTAAGCTGAGAAACAAGTATAGATTAGCTAGTTTACGCCATATTGAGAATACAATCGGCTTGATTGGTGCCTGAGAGCAAAAGTGTATTTGAAAGCGCTACGATCTGAGCGTGGCGGAACCGAAGCTTGGACATTACGCTTTGCCTTATTTCTGCAACCTATTCCCAAAATGCAGATAACGACACAGAGTGTTGGCCCGAACTCATATCTTGTCCGGTTACATTAGTCTGCCAATTTATGCTATCTCTAAAGTCTACTGATTTGATTTAAAGCGCGTGGAACTTACTGCTTGGTATGAACTATCATGCCAGTAGTACTTTGCTAGTTACTGCGGCAAACCACTGGCAGAGTACATGCCGAGTCGTGATGCTCATCTTCTTGACTGAACGCCTCATAAGCGTTCTGCCACGCGCCATAACTGTGAGACCGCGTCGGTGGCTGCGTCAACATGATGAGTCGTTGTTAACAGGGAATTTAATTCTTTTAGGGAGCTGCTTTCCCGCGTCCTAGCGCCGCGACCTGTCCGCTGCGTTATCGCACTCTCGCTTGTGAGCAACACTACAGTGAAATCTGCAGCACAAAAGAGTGCTCTATACGCCCCTTGACTCAAGAGTAAAAGAAAGCGACTCAGCCATATTTTCCACTATTCCAAGCTGTGGCTTCTGACTCTTTTCTTTCCAATGCGAACCTGGAGAGGCGTATCCAACCAACTCTGCCGGTAAACGCCGCAATCTGGGCAGGGCGAGGCTGAAATTCTCTGACCTTTACCCTTCATAGTCGTCTTTACTGACTATTTTCAATAAGTAGCCATCTTCTGCTTATCAATAGCCGTAACAACTAAACTGCGGTGCGTAGTGCCCGGTTGCCGGACGAAGACAATTATTATCAATTGCCCGTCCGCTTTTGCAATCTGCGATAACGACTAGTATGGGAAACCTAACAGAGCTTAAACAGGAACATAATTCCTAATCCGGTTAGATTAAACACCTTCGAACGCAAACAAGCGAAACCCGCTCATACAAAACTAGACGAACCGGCTTCAAACCTGAGCCGCAAGGGACATCCTAGCGCTTTTTGGGCTAGCTTGGTTTCAAATTTCAACGCCAGCACTGAGTCTCTGATAACTACGAGCGGTCTTAATCATTGATATATATTCGCGCCTCCTCCAAATGGTGCTTAGGACCGCATTTCTGCTCGAACGGACTGTACCTTAACACTTGGTCTGATTGCTGTTGATCCGACTTTTGTGCTTACACTATAAGGAGCTGCTGCAGCGTACGTATCTTGTCTCTAAATGTAGTACATTATCTAGGATAGGCATTGACTAGATGAAGCCTATAGTTGGAATCATACTAACACCATTTTTGTCTGCAGATTATGTCCGAGAAAACTATGGGCGATGAAAAAACTCCATTGAATTCGTCTGAGGCACTTTCTGACGTCGACCAAGGCTCGATTTCGTCTGGAGGTTCTTCAAAAGCGTCAACTCTCTTCAGCAAAATTGGTTTCAAGAAATTCGGAAGCAAATCTTCTTCAATCAAATCTTACGCTGCTCTAGCGTCATCTGATGAGTTTGCCAATCTTCCCGAACATGAAGCTAAAGTTCTCAGAGATCAAGTTGAAACTCGTCCTTCGACAGCTACCTACTTCACTCTGTACAGATACGCCAATGGTCGCGACCGTGTCATTCTCTTGATAGGTTTTATTGCAGCGGTTTTGGAAGGCTGCTTGAAGCCTGCCATGGCTTATCTTTTTGGTCGTGTCACAAACACTTTCACTGATTACACTCCCGGTCTTATGTACAACTCTACTCTTTCTGCGTATACCTACGCTGATGGTTCCTACTACAACACAACAAATATGTTTGGGGAGGAGACTTATCCTATTTCGCACGATGAATACCAACGCACTGTTAATAATCTTGCTTTGTATCTTGTATTCCTTGGCATTGGTGATGTTGTTTTGTCAAACATCAAGACTTTCATTTTCATTGATCGTGGTGAGATTCTATCTGCTCGAATTCGAGAACATTATTTAGCTGCGACTTTGAGACAAAACATTGGTTATTTCGACAAGCTTGGCTCTGGTGAAATCACTTCGCGCATTACCGCTGACACCATTCTTGTTCAGGAGGCCATTTCTGAGAAAGCTGCTTTTATCATTGCAAACACTACTACCTTTTTTGCTGCTACAGCCGTCGCATTTTCTCAATCATATATTCTCACATTTATTATGCTTGTCATTCTTGTATCTATCATTGGTACCACTGGCGCTTCAACTGTTTTTATGGTTAAATATGAGAAGAAAGCACAAGATGGTTACGCCGTGGGTGGAACTCTTGCTGAAGAAGTTATCTCCAGTATCCGTACCGTTCAAGCCTTCGGTATTGAAGAAGTTATGGCAGCATCTTACAATAACTTTTTGAAGATCAGCGAGTATTGGAGTATATGGTCGGGTGTTGCTGTTGGTTTGATGAGTGGTTCTATGTACTTGTGTTCATTTTCTACTGATGCTATGGCTTACTGGCAAGGTGGTCGTTTACTTGCAAATGGCGACATTACACCAGGTGTTATCATAACTGTAAGTTTACAATACCGTATTTCAAGTTTATGTGCTAATGATGTTTCTAGATTATTTTGGCTATTTTCCAGGGCGCCTACTCATTTGCTCTTATCTCGCCATACCTGTCGTCTATGACATCTGGTATTGCTGCCGGATCGAAGATTTTTGCAACTATCGATCGTCCTTCTGCTATCGATTCATCTAGCGACAGTGGCAAGACTCTTCCCGAGATCTCTGGTGATATCGAGTTGAAAAACATTAAGTTTATCTACCCTTCGCGTCCTAATGTCACTATTCTGAATGACTTCAGCCTGAAAATTCCTGCCGGCAAAACCGTTGCTTTGGTTGGTTCTTCTGGATCTGGCAAATCTACAATCATCGGTCTCATTGAGCGTTTTTATAACCCAATTCATGGTACTGTCACTCTCGACGGACATGATATCACTACTTTGAATCTCAAGTGGCTTCGTCAGAACATTGCTTTTGTCCAACAAGAGCCTACCCTTTTTGCATGCTCTATCTATGACAACATTGCTTATGGTCTTATTGGTACAAAAGATGAACATCTTCCTCGTGAAGAAAAGATGAAACTTGTCATTGCAGCTTGTAAACAAGCTAATGCTTGGACTTTTATTGAGAAATTCCCCGAGGGTCTCGATACTTCTGTTGGAGAGCGTGGATTTTTGATGTCAGGAGGTCAAAAGCAGCGTATTGCTATCGCTCGTGCAATTGTTGCCAATCCCAAGATTTTACTTCTTGATGAGGCTACTTCTGCTCTTGATACCAAATCTGAAGGAGTTGTTCAAGAGGCTTTAGACCGTGCGTCCAAAAATCGTACCACTATTGTCATTGCTCATCGTTTATCTACTGTCAAAGATGCTGACTGCATCGTTGTTATGCGTCGCGGAAATATTCTTGAGAAGGGAACTCATAAAGAGCTTTTGTCGCTCAACGGCGAATATTGCGAACTGGTGAAGGCTCAGCAGATTGAGTCATTGAAGGAAAAGGCGAAGGAGAAGATTAATGACGAGGAGAAGGCCGCCGCAGCTGTTGAAGAGGATGGCTACGAACTGTCAACTTACCAAACTGCCACTAACCTTGCTCTATCTCAAACCAAGACTCGTCAATCCGTGGTTGGTGCAGACTTTGTTATGGAAGAACAGCCTGAGCCTACTTTTGCGGAAGCATTTAAATATATCTACGATCTTTCAAAGCCTGAATTTTTCTGGAATTGTGTCGGTATGTTTGCTTGTTTCATGAACGGTATGGGTTATCCTGCTCTGGGTCTTCTTTGGGGTGCTCAGATGGAGGCGATTGGTGGAATTTTTGACCCTGAGTATTTGAAGTACATTCTTCAGCGCAATGCTGGATTTTTGTTTTTGCTTGCGTGCTCCCTTGGTATCTCAAACTTCACTTCCGGCGCGTGTTTTGGATATACCTCTGCCAAATTGGTACGTCGCATTCGTGACATGTCTTTCCAACAGATGATTCGTCAAGAGATCAGTTTCTTTGACCGTGACGAAAACACAGTTGGCTCGCTTACTGGTACACTTTCTCGTGATGCTCAGGCAGTCGAAGGTTTGGGAGGTATTACCCTTGGAAAGATGGTAGACGCTTTTATGACTGTCCTTGTTTCTGCTATCATTTCGATCGCGATTGCATGGAAATTTGGTTTGGTCATGACTGCAGGAGTTCCCGTTCTCCTTTTCTGTGGATTCTACCGTTTTTACTTGCTCACCAAATTCGAGGCCAATGTGAAAGCTGAAAATGCTCAGACGTCTAC
>JAJLWK010000003.1:0-61843 GCA_030570675.1 Myxozyma neglecta | reverse complement strand
GATTCTAGAAATCGAGAGTATAGGTTGACTTTGATGTTTACTAAACGAAGATTGTATAATGCTACTGTAAGTTGAGTTCGATCTTTTTCAGATAATTTCACTGACTTGTATAGCTTTCAACTCCCGCTTCAATTGATATAAAAGAAGCAGTCAACAAAGCAGTCAAAACGAACGACATTCGGTTACTCATGGAAGAGATTAGTCTAGCACTTGACGCCTGATATACTTATGCCATTGGTAGAGAATTTAAAGTTTTATCAGTGGTATATATATGCAAATATGTACAAAATAATGCAATTGGTCCAAACCAAACATCTCTAGCAAGTATCTGATGCAAGTTTCTAATATCTAATCATGAATCGGCAGCCTTTCTAACGTCCTCCATTGAATTCTTTCTACCCCATCCGCTCGGTTGTCGTCTGTATCAGTCACGTTAGATACTTATTCATAAACTAGAAAAGACACTAAAACATACTTTAAAAATGCACCAACCGCACCAAGATATCCCTCATGTCGTAGAAAGTAAGCTTTCTTTTCTCCATTCGACCAAAATTTGATGGCGTAGGACAGTGTGTTCATAGTTTGTGGATGGCCTCTAATAAATGAGCCGCCAAAATAAATATGCTCTAAGTTGTATCTTTGCGCCTGTAAATACGCAATTTGGCCGATATTGTTACTATTAATCATATTGTGTCAGATGTAGCTGATAAATTTCTGAAACGAACTTACCTGATTGCGTAGAGTAAACTCCTGCTAATATCTTCGGCTTTAAATCGCGCAGGCTGTGCCTGTTCTTCACCTCCATCCATCTCCTTGCTCTCATGCTCGCTAGAGATACCAATACTGTTTCCTGTATCATCACTGATTTCCACCCCATCAGCTGATTCCAATCGCTTTTTGAATACTTTTCCAAAACTGCTAGCTATTGTCGAGGACTTGAGTCCAATTCGTCCGTAATCCGTGCCGTATATATCACCGACCAACATATCAACATTTGAGTTATCACCTTTCGAAGCCATTAATAGCATGTCGTCAAAAGATTTAGCTCCAGTTAAGAGAGATAGTAAGCCCCATAGAGTCCCTCCACCAAGCTAGTGATAGTGCGATTAGAAAACGTGATATTAATTGATGATAAGTATGTACATACCGAAGAACCACCAATTCGTTTAAATTGTCTAGGTCCAGAAACCATAATCATGCTCACTCCTGAACCAATGTTGACCAGCTAACCATATGTTAGTAAAGACCGGCAACTGGTGTATAGAATAACATACCAAATAGGGATAAATGTTTGGTTTGGCAGCAACAAATGACATTGGGTTCATCTCACTGTAAGTGAAGACCTCGTAAGGAATTTCTGTGATGAAAAAATCGAGGCCTGAACTGTCAGTATTTGGTTCGCTTACGCACCTCAAAATCTTAACGTACCGACAATAAGACATTCCATTTCATCTTCTTGCCATATTTCGACATCTAACTCTTTCTTTAAACGCTCGTAAAATTTGTAAGCACCACCACCGGTGGCCATTATGTAGACAAGTTTCTTCTCCGCAGCAGAGTCCTTCTCCGGTAGTGCGTCACCATGTCCTGAGGAAGCGGTTGAGGATGCGCCTGATATGCTTTCTCTTTTGGCCGAAATAAATTCTGACATGAAACCTATTAGATCACTGATATTTTCAGTCTCAAACATTGCAAAATTGATTCTTCCACCTATGCTGTCGTCATCACGGGTAAAGTACACTAGTTTTGCAAGGGAGCCACCAATCTATAGAGTTGGTCAGCAAATCCGGCAAAGAAACCGGTACAGAAATGTAAAAAGCATCCTACAGATCCGCACACAACAATTAATGCAATAAGGCACATACATCAACAGCAATGTGCGAGACATCGGCAGTGTGGTATGGAAGCACGATATCTCGATTGTGAGTCTTGCTGCTTGCTCCTCTGATATTTGCCGCAGAACTAGGACGAGGAATTGCACTGGACGACGTGGAAGTTGGTTCGTCGTCTACGATAAAAGCACCTTCAACGTTTATCCTAATTGACCCCGGATACGGGATTCTTCGTGGCGATGAAGGCATTGTTGGAGGGGATAGATACGAAGAAGAGGATGGGCTTTGGCTGTGGAGAGCTCCCACGAAGCTGTGCGGTCACCGAAGCAGATGTGCGAGATACAAATAAGAAAGCCGCTCAAGCTCCAACAGAGAAAAGGCGTATCAATTCGCTGCAAAAACAGTTGGATATTCTGCGAATCCCGCTACAAAACACAATTGCAAAGTTCCGAGGTTGTTGCCATCGATTTGATACCCGGTTCCTAATCTTTTTCCGCACGGGGAAGTCTCCGTGGGACCGAGCAGTTCTGGGTCCGCCTCCTGAAAACATGTCCCAACAACGCCGAGCTCGCAAGTCCGCTCAGGCGCCTCCAAAATAAGACATGCACGTGCTTTTCTCCCACGAGCAGAAGTTTGGAGCAAGTGGATTTCGTGAAGTCTTTCGCGCTCTCTGAAGGCGACGAGGATGGCGACGCGCGGCGACGCGCCTTTGGCCGAGGAGCAGCTCGATAACGCAGACGACGTGGTTTTTGTTAAAGAAGCGCCGAAGCCGGGATTTAGTCTCCTTCTCTCGGTTTTTGGCCATGATCCGCGGACAAGAAGATTGCTAGATGTCGTTGATGATGAGCTTAATAAGCGCGGAGTCTCTGCCGCAGACCTCAATTATGATGAATATACCCTCATTGCTCGACTTCGAGGGTTTTTAATTGGTTTAGATATTGCCTGTTTGGAGCAGCATTACAATTATTGGAAAAATGTTTCAGATAATTATAGGCCAGAACACTGGGTCAATGTACGTGATCCTGTGCTGGAAACTATACGACATTGCTACAGAAAAAGAATATGGTCTACTGATGCATCGGATGAAAGAATTGCCAAAAGAGCCAAGTTTGAAACTGATGCAACTACGGAATCTCAGAATAAATCTTCTCAAACTCAAGTAGCTCAAGCTGAAGGAGCTCAAACTGAGATGGCTCAAACTGAGATGGCTCAAACTGAGATGGCTCAAACTAAGGTGGCTCAAACTGGAATAGCTCCTGTAGCAACTGAAACCGAAGTAGCCTCAGCTGTGGTTATTCGACCTGAAGTGTCTCGAAATGAAGATGCTCAAACTAAAATTACTCAAACCAAAGAATCTCAAGCAGAAGGAATTCATACGGAGCAATCTTTAGCATCAAACGATTCTATTTTGAATGAGACTTCAAAAGAGTTGCATATCGAGACTGATACCGTGAAAGAGTCTGTGGCAACTGCACCAGCAGTCGAAACTCCGGCTGCTATCAACACCGGAGTTATTGATATTGCATCTTCGCAAGGCAATTCCGGTGCTACTGCGACGTTTGAACCGAGACCTACTTCTGCATTAGAAAGTACAACTGAGAAAGAACTAGTTCTTGATCATAAGTCTAATGCATTGAAAGATATTGAACCTATTGTCACCACGGAGAAAATTCAGGCAGATACTAGAACCGTCGCAAATACCAGCAAGGATGCTGTCGTTGCAAATACTAGTAATGATGCGGCTTTAACTGGCAATAAAGCTGCTTCATCTATTGAGTGAGTTTATGCCTTAGATTTATAATACTTACTTACTAACATACGAATAGATTACCTTCATCCGCAAACGAGCAATCAACTTCAGAAAAGAATGGTTTACTTTCACAGGAACCCACTCAAATGGACCGCACGCCTTTCGATCAACCTGGAATACCTTCCATCTCAACAAACCAGGCTCTTACGCAGAATGAGCCTAATAGGTATGTAGTAAATTAATGTAGGCAGATTTTTATATTTAATATGTTTTAGGTCTCAGGAAGTGGATGATTCATCTACCAAAGAAAATGAGAGAACTCCAGCTGCTGGAGAAGATATTAAGAAGGCTCAGCTACGGGTACAGGAGCGGATAGAATCTATAACGAGTCGGCAAATAACACTACAAAAGCGCATCCTGCAGCAGGAAAAAATTATATCTCGAATTCAACCGTCTTCGCAGCAATCGAGTGAATATCAAAATGAATTACGTATGCTCGTGAAGCTGGCAGAGGATCTCCAACAGCTAGAGAAAGAACTAGAAAAAGAGGAACGTTTGCAAATTATGATTGCGCAAAAGGCCATGATGGAGCGAAAAAGGTTGGTTGCCTATCAAAAATCTGTTATGGACCGGATCAAACAGCTTGAATCTCCTAATTTCACAGATAGCGCGAAGTCTCCTCTTTCCGTCTCTCTTGTAATTCAACAACAAGGTATTGGTACTTCCAATCCCACTCCGCAGTCTAACACAGTTCCAAGACTGGCACAAAGTGATCCTACATTAGTACGAATGCCGACCCAACACTCTTCTCAACAGAATCTTCCTCCACGGGCACAATTATTGCCAATGGTGAATTCGGTAATTGCTCAGCTTGGCAAAAACGTACCAGTTGCTCCAAGAAGTCACAATGTCGGTCAAACTGGTCAACTTCATTCTCCACAACTACCCCAATCGCAGGCCTCCGATAATCATTTGACGGAAGCTAGAGCTTTGAAAGCATTTCAATTTCGCCCAAATAATAACCCGTTGCCTTCCAATCACCCTGTGAATGCTGCTGAAATCGTTGCACCAAGATCTGTAAGGCAGTTACCTTCCGTGCCTCAAAATTGGAAAAATTACGTACCACACAATCAACCTGCGCATTCCTCACATATGGTACAAGCCAATACACGGCATCCTGTGAATCAACAGACTCAGTCTCAATACTACCATGTTCAAGACAATACCGTTGTTCAGAATCCTCCTGTGATTTTGCCATCTCAACCAACTTTGGCATCAGATCAGCAGCGACAACAAGAACAATTGCAGCCTCAACAATCTAATAGTTTTCTTTCTGCTGTAGAACAAATTATACCGCAGCCATTAGTTGCGCAGCAAAGATTGGTGCGGCCACAGGTGGTGCAACAAGGGAATATGCAGCAGAATGAATGGCTTAAACAACAGCATGATTTTTTAAGATTGAGACTACAAGAGCGAGAGCGACGTAAAAGAGAAATACAGCAACAACAGCAACAACAGCAACAACAGCAACAACAGCAACAACAGCAACAACAGCAACTACACCAACAACGTCAACAACGTCAAAACCAACATCATCTTCTTGATCATCAACTCCAGCATCAGCGTCAACGGCAATTGCATCTGCAAGCTCAACAACCACCGCGACTACCCCATCAAGCACAAGCAGGTAAACAGTATAATCTTCAGCAAGGAGAGCAAGCGCGGAATATCCAACAAGCTCAAAACCAGCAACCGATGCAGCAAGTGCGGGGCGTTCAACAAGAGCAGCACTCTCAACTACCTCAGCCTCAATCATTGCAAGACCCTCATCAAACTCAGAAAATAGCAGCACAGGATGTCGTGCTACCACAGGAAGTAACTAAACAAGCACAGAAACAGGAAGTACAACAAACTACAGACAAGCAAGCTTCTAAAGCCGTCAGTGATCAGCAGACTGTACAAACAGGACTGCCTCAACAGAAAAATACATTTAGTTTGCAAACTCTACCGCTTAGGAATGTTACTTCTCAGTCTGTTGCGGCTGCTCATAATACTATCGAGAGGCAGCAGAGCTTGACCAGCCCAAGTATGAAAAGCTTTCTTTTACCGGCTGAGCAAGATCACATTTATATTTATCCAATTCGTATATACAATTTTTCGGAATCATTCCAGCAAGGATTGATGCTTCCCAATCGCTGGGTCTCGGCTGGGTTTGACATTCCGGAGAAAGTCATTAATAATATTTCTGGTATAGTGCAGGCACCCAATGGATCAGGAACAAGTGTTTCGTTATTCGAACGAAATAAGGTACTGATATATTTAAACGGATATCTTGACGACAAACCTCAGAACACTCTCTGGTTTTCCATGAGCTTGAAAGTGAATACTTTTTCATTTGCTCTACAGCACTTAGACCATAGAGATAGTCCTGTGAATGTCTCAAAGTATATTGTGGCCGGTCGCAATATTATCAAAATGGCGTGCGCTCACTTTCCGCCTTCGCTTGTAAATCGAAAGTACAAGGCACGCGTTGAAATACGAAGAATCAGCATATTACAGGATATGATAGACCTTGTATCTTCACGGACGATATCGGTGGAAGTCTCTCGAGCACAAATATTGAAAACGCTTACTTCCTCTGCAGACGACGATGATCTACAGTGCATAAACACAGTTTATGATTTGCCACTTTCTTGTCCTTTGTCTCTCAAAAGAATGACAATTCCAGTGCGCGGTACAAACTGTAAACACTCTAGCTGTTTCGATCTTAAGAACTATCTGATTGCAGGTCCAAGGATTAAAGATATTTGGAAATGTCCAATCTGTTTAGAGGAATGTCTACCAACGACCATGGCTGTAGATTCTTTCGTCCGGTACTTTCTTGAAAAGACAGAACCCGGAAACTTTGGTGATAAGTCGAAGATTGTGATGAGTATCAAGATTCATCAGGATGCGACATGGGAAGTTGGGAAGCTCGAAAATGTGGAGGAAAAGTGATTGGTTCAAAAGGCGTATGTGGATGTATTTTTTAAGGGATTTTCTATTGTAATGAATAATCATGTATATTAAAATGTCATTTTTTAGTTGTTTCAGTTTATTGCCAAATAAATGAAATATCTGTTCTCAGTTAAAGAATTTAATTTACATTTTGTGTGGAGATGGTTCGTCGTCCTTTAATCTCATCGCCCAAAATCTCGGAAAAAATAAACTTTTGCGGCGGAGATGGTCGTTAAAGTTTCGGGGCTTATTTTGTAGCGCTTCTACTAAAGGAATGGGATGCATTTCTCAGTAGCAAGCACTAAAGTCTGACTCAAAAACGCATATGATAATCGTTTAGACTGAAATCATTTTGATATTTTTCAAGGAGGAATTTTGATTAAGAAGAAGCACTGTCAAACTTCTAGTCTGCCTAAAATTCGGGCAGGTGGCAGTACATAACTGATTGCATCGCGAGGCGCCAACTGCAATTAGGCTGACGAAACGATCAATTCTCGATATAATAGCGATTTTCAGGTAAATGGACCATACTTACCATCAAAAAGATACTCAGTTATTTTAATCTACCAATTGCTTGATTAAAGGGTCAAACAGAAACATACAATGTCTCGCAGTGTACTAGAGGATGTCAAGGCGAAGCTAGCTGATAGTGTCGCAGGATACTCATCAATTAATTTCAAAGATGCAGGAAATAGAAGTCGGGATCATTATAAATTGAGTATGAGCAGTCAGCGGTTTAAGATTCGTCAAGCAATGTTACCATTAGTACGATGGGAAACCGAACACCTCGCAAAGTTCCAGGTTAGTATCAGTGTTTCAAGCATTTGCGGCGTCGACGTGGCTAACAATGCGATTGATTGCATACAACAGAAACGACGGAGAACAAAATTCTGGGATGATTATTTTGCGTTTTCTGCGAATCTTGGGGCTCATACATTTTTTGTTATCATGCTGCCAATGCCATTTTGGTTTGGTTACGCCGATTTAGCGCGAACGTAAGATGATATAGCTCGACATTGAAGAGGATCTTTGATACTGATTTGTTGAAGACTTGTTTACGTTCTTGCTGCCGGTGTCATTTTTAGTGGAATGCTCAAAGATTATCTATGGTACGGTACTCAAGATACGTTATGCTCTTTAATACTCATTAATATCATTTAGTCTTCCACGACCACTTTCGCCTCCGCTGCATCGAATTACTATGTCTGGATCAGCAGCTTTAGAGTACGGCTGTCCAAGTACGCATTCTGCTAATGCAGTGGGTGCTGCTTTGGCGATTTTGTATTATGCAAACGATCATGCGGACAGTATGTCTCCATATTCCCTGCTAATGATCAGAATTTCCATGTGGATATATATTATTACAATTTTGATCGGAAGGCTTTATTGTGGGATGCACGGGTTTCTAGATGTCGTTATAGGATCTGCCCTTGGATGGCTTGTTTTCTGGGCTCGATGGACTGTCAAAGATCAGATTGACTCGTTTATGATCACCCCAGGTCCACTTGTTCCTCTAATCATTACCCCTATTATTTTGATATTGGTAAGAATTCATCCAGAACCTGTGGACCCATGCCCATGTTTTGAAGATAGTGTAGCTTTTGCTGGTGTAGTGCTGGGGGTTGACCTCGCATTATGGCATTCTTGGAGTAAACCTTGGACTGAAACTACTCCTTATCCTGGTTATATACCATACAGCTTTCAACACTCTGGAATAATCAGGTCGTTTGCGCGTATTGTTTTGGGTGTCACATGCATTTTCTTATGGCGTGCAGTAATGAAAAAATCACTTCACGCTTTATTACCACCTCTTTTCCGGTTTATTGAGCGTATTGGACTGTCAATGCCTCGTGTATTCTTCCTACGAGCGTCCGAATACAACAATGTACCCAGCTCAATTCCCGATACCACACTTGTGGATGCCCGGGAAATTCCTCAATTAATTGGAAATATTAAGAGAGGTCGATCCGACTCTGTCGGACCACAGAGTACTGCTGATATGTACGAGACCATGGCATATCGCGATGAGCGGCAAAGAAGAAAATCTCTAGAGCGACAAGCATCCGGAGATGTTCAAGTATTGCCTACAAAAGGTATGCAGTATTTTATGATATTTTTGTTGCTGGCCCACTGACTGATTTGAAATTACAGAAGAATTGGATGAGCTTGATGAGTATCAACTGTTTCTACAGATAAAACCTCCTAGAGTGCAGTATGATGTTGAAGTCATTACTAAACTAATTGTATATTCCGGAATTGGCTGGATTGGCGTCGAGGGCTGTGCTATCATGTTCAAATACTTTAATTTATAGCGCTTGCTTGTGTATATCAAGATCAAATTGTATGAAGATGAGTATTACGTCAACGGCAGTGCCTGTAATGTTGGGACTTAATAATATTATATTACAGAGATGCATATTCGAGCTACAATGCTTTTTGAAAAGTATTGCAATTTCTGAACAAGTTTAGTTTATCGTCATTATTTATTGGTCGGAGCAAGCGCTCAAATGTGAGTGTAACCTTTCTGCTTTGTGCATGATTTTGTGATTTAATCATGGATCAACGGTTATTGATGAAAGAGTCTTTTTGGAGAATTAGAAGGATATTCTTGAAATGAAAATATTTTAAGTCTTCTTGAATGAACAATGTACAAAAAATGCATATATTTACATTTAACTAAAATTTACGCCGTAAAACCAATCAATTTGGTCCGAATGCTTATAGTCCCTGAGGTTTCTCGCTATGATGGATCTTGTCGTACCTAGAAAAACGTGATTAGTAAACAAGTTGTGACGTTAATGGAAATAATTGAACAAACCTTCTCCATTAATCTCTTCAAACAGTTCCGATCTGATGCGATATCAACGATATCAGTCATCAATGCTAAATCTGCCTTCCTTTCTGCTGTTTTCATGACCCAAAAACAAGCCTCTGCATCAATTCTTAACATTCCTCGTGTGTCCATAAATTTGAGCGTCTCCCAGCTCGTGACGGCGAGCTCTTTATCTCGAGTGAGATATGCGTATCGAAGCTCCATAACGAGAATCTCTAGCGTCGGTCGAAATTTTCGCCTCATAAATTCTTCTTTAAATCGATTGTATATGTCAGGTGATTTCAACTTAATACTTGCAGTCATGACAGCAGCTATTAGTTTTGTGTTCAAGAAAAACTCACTCATGATGTCATTGCTGATTGAATTTATTTTGGATTGTCGAAGCACGAATCCAAAAACAAGCTCAACAATCCATGAATTTTGTGTGTCAACTGCTGCTTTCATTATATCAATTACTGTGTCAGGTGAAGCTTGGAATCCTGCTTCAAGCATGCATTCAAAAGTAATCAAAACAGCTAAACTTAAATTCTGGATTATGACCAATCTTCGAATAATAATAGAAAATGTTTCGCTATTTGGAGCATGAGTAGTATTAGATAGTACTTTCCCAATACGACTCAAAACAACTGGGTCCGCAGCAGAATTTGCAACCTTAGTCACTGCGTCGTTGAGTATTTTTGAATTAGTGCTCTTTATTGTTGGTTTAAATTTTTTGCACTTCTGCGCATTGTATAACCGCTTCAAGTGATTTGTCAAATGCATCATAATAGTGCTATTGTTTGAATCAAAATCTTGCGCTCTAAACATTCTTAAAGGTATTCCCATTTTTTCTAGTTGCTCGTAGAGAATGAAATCTGATTTTGGTATAAAAGATTTTGCTGTAAGATAATTCCAGTCCTCATCCAGTTGACGTAATCGTTCTTCATATCTCCGCTCTATTTCTGCTGGCAACTCGGGTCTTGTCACGTATCTCCCATTTTCTAGTCGTTTTTGATAGCTTCTATGTGCAGATGTAAGTTTCGTCTTTTCTTCTAATCGCAGTATCCATTTCTTTAACACATGGCGTCTTTCCAAATGAATGGCACGTTTTGCATCGGAAATTTCTTTCAGCCGATGATTCATTGAGATATTCTTTGACAAAGATTTGAGGGCTTGCTCAATTTTCCCAATTTTGTACAGAACCTCAAAGTTAAACGAGAGCTTCTGAAGTGCATCTGAAAGTTCAGACTCAATCACTTTAGTCTTAGATGATGTTTTTTCTTTCACGGCTTTAGTAACAACCTTCTCCATATTTTTGACTGCCGCAGTTGTGGATACACGTCCAGATAACTTTGCACTAATATCCGGCACGGAAAAAGCAGCAATAGTTGCAGCTGCTGTAGCAGCTGCCGCAACAGCTGCAACAGAAGATGATGATTTTAAAGCATTGGTGTGAAGGTTTCTTTTCTGCATCGATATATGAGCTCTTTTCCCATTTACCCGCGTTACTGCCCCTCTAAGCGGGGCAATTACTATCTGGGACACCAAATATCTTAACTGCCGTAGCATAAAATTATCCACATGTATATCATGAAAAAGAACTTCTAGTTATCCTCAGGTACAAAAAGGCAGAAAAGAGAACGAATTGATAATTAATTCCGCTAGCAACTGTCTTTTCACCAATCACGTCACAATGTGAGATCCGAATCCCTAATTAGGGTAGTTTAAAATAAAGTAAGTAAAAATGCTCTCCCTATATCATTCGTGTGGAACAACCAGTACAATCAAGGTAGACAATTCAATAGTTCCTGTTGGATAAATCAATGGTAATATTTTACGGGCCGACATCATGCTATGATTGGGAGCTGCACACCCCTACCCTATTGTTTTGAAGATGTTCAAACTTTAGATGACCGCTACTTCGGCTTGAGCAAGTAGTCGATTTGCTTTTCTAAGTGATTTAATTGATAGTTTTCAGTATCAGACAACTTATAATACTCAGTTGTGAGACTTATTTTCAATTTTAGTTTTTCAGCTTGCTGATTGTTGGAAGAATTAAGATAGCGATCAGTAAAGTCTTCTAAAACTTCTCGTTTTACGACTTCACGACAAAAGTACATATAATAATGGGTCTTGCTCTTGCTCTATCAGCCGAACTTACCGGAGTCACTGATCTTCATCCGGTGGATACTCCTGAACAGCCTTACACATACTCATTTAAGGTTCAATGTACCTCTTGCAGAGAAATCCATCCCAATTACGTTGAGATCACATCATGGGAGACTCATGAATTAACTGGAAGCCGAGGTGAAGCCAATTTTGTATGGAAATGTAAAGCATGTCGAAGAGAATCGTCAGCTTCGCTTACCACAAAACCTAAGTCTTATAATATTGAGGATTCCGGGAAGTTTAAACCAATTGTTGAATTTGATGTTCGTGGGCTAGAGTTTTTGGATTTTAAAGTTGAAGGTGCCTGGAGTTGCAAAAGCTCGGAAAACGAAAAAACCAAGTTTGAAGAGATTGATTTACAAGAGGGAGAATGGTTTGACTATGACGAGAAAGCAGGCGAAGAAGTAATGATTACAGACATTAAATGGGATATCCGAAGGTCATGAAATTCAAGCAAGTAGTGATTGAGAAACAATAGTGTAAATATATGCATGATTTAAAAATATGATAGTTCCGCTATTTTCTTAGATAGGAGTGCAAAGAGTCAACTCTTGCACGTCTTGATAAGCCGACCCTGTAGACTGGTCCTTTCAGCAAAGTTGCAATTGATATATCGTTCTCTCGATTCGATTGTTTCAACTTCCTCACTTTGACAGTTTTTCCATTAAGATCAGCAGATTTGTTTTGCTTATTTGTGCTTCTGTGTAGCTTGCTGCTGTCCACAAGTTTCAGAGTTAAGGGCTTATTTTTTTTAATTGTATGATTGACAGTAGTCGTGATAACGTTACGATCTGATTCACATTCAGTAAACTTCAAATTGTCGTCACAAAGACTGCTCGTTGGAGGTTGAGGTAAAGAATTCATAGAAAAACTATGAATATGAGAATCTTTAGCTGCGATAGTCCCGCTTTCAGACCCAACTGCACTCTTATTGGGTCGTTGAGAGCTTGAACTGTCAGGGTATTCGTCAGAAACAGGGACCTTCGTTGGTTGTCTCTCTTTTTGTTCTATCTCTATTTCCAAGGATATATCTAATCCACTTTCGGAGTGTACTGTGACTGCAGTATTTTCGATAGATTTTTGCAATGAGACCGAAGTTCTGAAATCAGGATCCACAAATCGTGTTTGATTCATAGAATTCTCTTCAATTCTTCGACTATTTGGTACTTGATCAGCTGTACACGGCTCTTCTGAAACTTTTGTCTCTTCGTGCTTTAAACCTTTGCGTAATTGTCTTTTGGTAAGTAAAGGACTAACATCTTGACGTTGTGATTCAATCTGACTCTGGGTTATTAGCACCGTATCTGCTGCCGATGAATTGATCGAAAATGGAGGAAACAAAATTTTTCCTTTTCCAGCTGGGGTTGAGGGTGTCCAATTATCATCTTCAATGCAGTTTGCAGAAATAATCGGACTGCTACTAAGGCCTGACAGCTGCCGAGATGCTTTAGTTTCAACAGTTTCCTGTAGACCAGTAATATCTTGTTCTATGTCATCTGAACTCAGTAGACTAGATAAGGAGCTTCTTCTCTTTGTAGCGTTTGGGTATGATTTGGACATTGTAGGCTTCAATTCTCTCTTCAATAGTGTAATGGCTTTGTTAAAAGCAGTGAAACAAGCGCTGTCTTTATAATTTTCAGAAAGTGTTTCTCTGCTGTCCAGGATAAATGACTCCAAAGTCGTTTGTAAGTCTAATTTTGCTTCTTGGATCTCCAACCGGAGTCTTTCTGGATACAAATAATTAGTTTTCAATACTGAGAAATTTCATTCTTCAAAGCTTACCGTCACTAGGGATAATACTGTCTCTATCTGAATCTCCACGGTATTCAGAGTGTGACGGTTGCAGGATAATATTGCTATGTGATGTGCACTGAGGAACACTAATCAGTGACAAAGTATGTTTTGTAGAAGACCCAGACAGCTCGTAAGCGGCCACGTCGGTGATGGCGCCCTCCTCCAATATGAGGTTAATCTCGGAATTATTTTTCAAATGTACTGTTGTTCCAAAGTCAGTTTCATGCATTGGCGATCAAGAGAGCATTGAGATACATTGCAAGCAAAATCTTTTACAATGTACCGTCTGTCTTATCGTATATAAAACCTGCTATTGATGTGTGAAGTAGCAATAGAGTTGTGCCTTTTGTCTTCTTTTGTCTTAATGTCTCAGTGTGTTCGCGAGGCGCGCGCGCGAAAAAGAATGCGAAAACACGGTTTGTTTACATAAACGCGAAGTCATGTGATGCCACTTTGGTGCACCTTAACATCAACAAAACACGTTCAATCAGATGATACTACGTAGGAATGTTTAACTGTTGTTGCTTCCATGTACGTACCTTTAACTTGTTTCTACAGCTGATGAACTTGACTGAGTCAGTCACGGCTCAGGCAGAAGATTTTCGTTATATGTTATTTCATTGCGCATGATCTGGTACAGCATGTTGGTTAAAGTGCGAAGTGGGAAACTAAATTTCAACAGGTTTTAATAAATGGTTTATTTGGTGCAAAATCAGCTTAGTATTTTAAGAGCAAATCTCAATCACTTTACTGGCTGCACAGAAAAAGAACCAGCGGCATGAGCACGCAACACATAAAGAATAGATTGAACTCAGTAGCAGAGAGAACTCTAAAAGAGAAAGTTGTCTACACGAAAAACATATTCAGATTGCACCGATTCGTAAAATCGAGAGCGATGTAAGAAATAACAGTGAGAATACCTGTGAGTCTTTCATTTCTACTCGACAAAGCTTTCATTGAGAATATAAAGTGCAAATCAGCCACCAATAATGGACTCAGCGAAGAATGATCGGTTTTGCCGTGAACGAGCCACATAGTTACCGAACAATAAGATACTGAGCCAGCCAATAACAAGACCTGCGTTATCGATTGTCGCACGCCATACTGGCTCCAGTTGAGCACAAGCTTTATCGGACATCCCGGGATTAGTCCCAATCTGTCTTAGTTCAATAAAAATACTACAATGGGTTAGGGCGTTGGCGCCGCGTATCTAATGCCTGCAGCCGCTTATTTTGATGTTATCAGCCGGGACAAGTCAAAACCCTTCCTGCAATCTTCTCTGCCATAGCTTCTTTCCCAGCTATTTCCTTATTCTCTTGCATTGGCTGGTTACTTCATCTGTCTACCAAATTTGAAAGGCAATTGCTGGCAGTATATACCTCTCATTGATTGCATTGCTCTGCATCACTTTATTTTGCACCAGGCTTTGTGCGCTACAAAAGCGTCGGACGTCTTCAGCAACTTCTATCAGCATCGCCATTATCTTTTGATTTTTGATGATCGCGCAATTCTCTGCAACTGAAAATTTTTAACTTGTTTGAATTTGATACCTTTTGAAAATATATCCGGAGCATATCTCACTATCTGCTTCTCAATTCAAACCGAAGATTACGCGTTCCATTCCCAGCATCAAACCTAGCATCGAACAAAATATCAACTAAACATTTTACAATATCTATTCCTCTGTTTCTCACGAATCTAAATCGCAAATAATATCAAGTTTTTGCCAATGAGAATAAAAGTCACAACTACAGGAATTGTTCTCTCTGCATCAGCTGCATTGCTTGCCATTCCTGCCGCCAATGCCGGTTCTTTCTCTTACTCTGGAGCATTTGTGCTATTCGGAACTCAAAATCGAGAAAAAGAGGCTGTCTCTGCACAATTAATGATGAGCCCAGATGCTCCTTTTTCAGAACGTGATACATTTCTGTTGCGAGCGCGTGAATCGCGCGATCTGCACGCTGATATACTTGGGGAGGGGGTGCGAATATCAACTCAAAATTTAACCAATTACGACTCATCATTGAAAGATGATGCTATAAGGTTAGTTCTTCCTACGCGAACCGGGGCTGTTGAGGGTTATCGGGCCGACAACGAAGCATTGAAAGACGACTCCGATGTAGTAATGTACAGAGTACCTGCTGAAACGGCTGTTGGAATTTCAAATAGCCCAGCAGAAATACAAGACGGACTAGAGAGCTCTAGTTTTAAGCAAGTACGGAAAGTCGTTGCTGCTGGTGGTACGACCAACGCTCACGTTGTCATTGGGGGCCGCGCAAGTCGTGATATGCAACCTCACAAAGGACCTCGGCCGACAGTTGCTGTTGACCGTCAGGAGGATCTTTCCAAGGAGTATGTTTGATTCCAATATTTATGTTACTGTAACTAACAGTTTTAGTGTCACTCTACCAAACGACGCGGGTGCTGCTCTTACGATTCAAAAAACTAAAACTGTCGTGAACAATTTCACTTCCTATTCTCGGCCCCGCATAACAAATTCTCCCCGAGCGCATGCCGTCGAAGTCGGCCCAACTTTTGATGGCTATGAAGACTCCACAATTCTTATTGACCGAGACTCGGTTATATTTGCAACTATATATAATTACTTCGAGTCAGTGATAGATTCTTTGGAATTAATACGACCTCGAGATTCGATACTCCAGCTGCAGATATTCTTTATTCAAGTTTGGGAAAAGCTACAAAACGACGCAAAAAGTATAAAGCTTCGTGTGAAGAGTACTCAAAAACTGCTAACCATTTCTATCAACGAAGTAACAGTTGAGGAAGCTCAAGCTAGAGCTACCGAGATAATTACATCACACCCAATACTTTTTATGCTATCAAGCTTACTGCTGATAATGTGCTTATTATGATAGATTTGAAAACGTCTGGTGCGTGCATGTTTTTAGTGTATATATGTTTTGCTGGGGGAACATTACAAGCTTTTGGGATTGGTTGATTTGTTAATGAATGTATATGAATTTATTGATTGAACTTTTGATTCTGTGTTACTAGATTTGAGTTTTGCGTTGGTGATCAAAAAGAGTTGGTTGTATTTTAGAGCAGCTGTGCACAAGTTTTTGCGTTTTTGTTTTTTCCTCGTTTCTGCTTCGTTGTTTTATGCTTTGAAATTCTTTGGTTTTTTGTTGTCATGGTCTTTAATTGTTGCCACGGTTGTGGATAAGACCCATGATGTGATTCAGATTTTTGGGCTCTTGATGTTTGGAGTAGGGGCTGTGCTGCAGTTTGTCGCGAGTTTGCATATTTGCATGCATGAAGTTAAGAAGTTTTAATGGCTTTGATGATAAAGGTCTCCTAATATAGTTACAATAATAGGTTTATTAACTGATGTGACCTGTAAATTATCTGAGATGGAGGTTGATGATTTGCTAGATGCACCGTTAGCTAGTAAGTTATGTAGCACTCGGATTTTCCGATACTTACTATCAGTCGTACAATATACAACGAGCAAAGTTTTGAGCATGATGTACTACACTACAATTATGACAAAAAACATTGGAAGTTTTGTTTTTGTCAATGAACTTACTAGATATTTACGTCACTCACTGACAGAACAGCATACCAAAAAAATCCAACTTGGATCCTGCGCGTTATTTCGTCAATCAAACATCGCTTAATCTATTTAGTCACGTGATCTTATCGGTAAAGTTTATATCTTATCGCGAGTCATTCGTTTGAGATAAAAAAACTTTATCAAACACTTCCGCACCCGTCTCGTACAAGATTGGCCGCCGGCGGAAAATTGATCGGTCGCGTTAGTTTCGAGCGACATCGACCAGAAATTTTTGGAGTTGAGGATTATGCGCAATTGACAATGCTTTTGCAAAACAGGGTTTTATTTAGGAATTGGTGTAGCACAGGTTAGTAGGAAACAATCTATTGAATAACCAAACCCATAATTTGCCGAAAGATATATCCTTTTTCTCGCTAACAGTATTTTTATTGTAGAACTAAATTGAGAATGAAACAGGTTCAAATAAAACTCATAGTTTAACGACTAAGTCGTGTGAAGTTACTCACAGCATTCGAAACGAATATTGTACTGGTATCCTTCTAAGGATTAGATAGCAAGTCTAGATAGCAAGTCTAGATATGCATGTGTTTTTTTGTTCTGATTGAACGCTGAACTCGATGGAGACCAATGGAACTTTGGTTGACGCCGCATCTATGAGGTCATATCAGAGATAGTTACTGAGAAGCGGATATCGTTGGAGAATCAAAATGCTAAAGCCAGCTATTCTACGGAACTTGCCTAAGGTCATAATGGGCAGAGTCATTCCTGTCAATGTAATAAGAGTTTAAATCAGTAGTTTTCGTCAATTAGTGAACTGCATCTCTCGATCGTAGGGGGTTGAACTGTAATTGGACCAAACAAAACATAAAGACCACTACTGAGTAATACCCCGACCAATCGTTTTGTGCGTTAGAAAGAAACACAATTCGTAGTTATCTATAGAATAAAATTTGTTGAGCGTCATCGATTGTCTGAAATGACTTGCCCACCAAAAAATGCAAGGCTATTGCGCGCACGGTTCTCGTTGCCCTCTTCGATGGCTTCTGCGGTTCTTGCGATTGCTTAGTCTTTAAATTATCCGCGCACCCTTCTTCCTCAATTTCTCCCGACTGCCCACCTTTCCACCACTACAGTATTCGCAATGGCTGATGTATGTCCAATGTCATGTCCTCATTTTAGTTTCATCAAAATCTGATAGATTGAGAATATTCAATTGTTCTTTTCTTACTTGTTTGACTGAAATTGAATTAAGATTGGAAAAGCGGGGTTCGTTTTCTAATTATCGTATAGCTTTCTTACGTTTCCACTCTCCCCCCTGCCAACCAGGCTCTCTTCCATGCGAAGATTGCTAAGAAGATGACGTATGTACATTGATTTTCTTGAATGGTGCGATTGTAGTAGATCGTTTACCGAGAGGGGTCAGCTGTGTCATGAGATGCATGCTTTGAAATCTGATCACACATGTCTGTACTTTACATTGATAATTATGCTGACAATTCATATATTCTAGCTTCGCGGAAGTTGCCGAGAAGATGGGCCGCTCCGAGACTTGGGTTGCTGCTGCTTTCTACGGAAACATGCCTTTTGCCGAGGAAGACATCGAGTCACTCGTGAAGATTCTCGAGATTGACCCTGCTACCATTGAGTCGATCTCTCCCGCCGTCAACTTCCAGCCTGATCGTGCTTCCAAGATGGAGCTCCCTCCTCGTGATCCTACTATCTACAGATTGTACGAGATTGTTCTTGTCTACGGATATGCTTTCAAGAGTGTCATTGCTGAAAAGTTCGGTGATGGTATTATGTCTGCTATCTGCTTCACTTCCAAGATCGACAAGGAGGTTGACGCTGAGGGAACTTGGGTTAAGATCACTCTCCGGGGTAAGTTCTTGCCTTACATCAAGTACTAAGCTCAGAATTTTTTGACTTTTAATTGATGTTTTGTAATGTAAGCATATTATGAATTTATGGTGTAAGTTTTGTTATTAATTTTTGATTATTTGGCTATCATATAATACAATTATTGATACACATTGCAATAAATTTTGAAATAACTGAAAACACGCATTAACAATACAAGCTGATTACTTACTTTCACTAAGTTTGCGACTTTTGTTGTTCGCTTTTGGTATAATGCGATGTACGGTCAACATACCAACCATGATAATCATCATGAGGCACTTCGCCGAAACCTGAAACGTAAGTGCCGTATCTCACCCATTCGATTTCATGTAATCCTGCGGGAGCGCTATTATTAAATGACCAAATTTGAAGCGCAATCAGGTTATGTCCTCTAGTGTTTAATATTCCGGGCGGAATCGGAAACTCATTCTGCGGTCCAATGTCAGAAGCATATTTGCCCATCTGCCATCCATTGACAAAAAGCTCCGCTCGAACATTTATACCTTTCAATCTAATACCTAGAGGAATGTCCATAATTTTTGGGATGTGAACATCAACTTTTGCTCTAAAAAATTTGACTGTGGCTGCTGGGGCAGGTGCATTGGCTCGTAAAACACCTGCAATATTCGAAACAAATGGTGAAGCAGGAAGCCAATCTTGAAAGTCATTAGCAGGTAAGTGACCCCCGATTCTTTGCCCATATGATCCGCCTTCATTGAAGGGTGCTCGGAGCAAATCATCATACTGATCGCCCCCAGCATTACCTTGAATCTTCCAACTCATAAAACCTGGATTGGGATCATCCAAATCAACAGGAATCAAATCAATGAGTTGGATTCCTCGAGGATGATGAATTGCATGTAGTTCATGTCCATCATCTTTAACATCGTTATGACCATCGTATCCCATTTGATCCATCATAATTAATATCATATTATGTTCTTGCAGAATTCCATCCGGGAACGCTATTTCTTTCAACACATGATCAATGGTAACATTCCCACTATAAGCTTCAACAAAGTAATTGTTAACATACACTGCAAAAGCAAAAGCTTTGCCGCCCCATATCTTAAATTGTACACCTTTAAACGAACTTCCAGAAAATCTTCCTCTGTACAGAATGATACCAGAATAAAATCCATAGTCTCCCGAATACAGAACAGGTAATGTTATTGGAGGGAAGTACCGATTTGCCGATTCTATCTTGTTAGCTGTAATCCATGTTGAGTCATCATACAGCTGATTAGCTTCAGGCAAAGCTTCAATTCCAAACCACATAGCGGTATCGAGAGACTGTATTGCAACTTGCGCTAAATTTTTGTTCGGCCTATTAACCTCAAAAACAAATGATCCGTACTCAGTACGTTTGAAGTGAAGAACGGTTTCTCCATTCCAAGTGAACTGCTTATAGTTGTCTTCTGCAAAAATCTCGACTATATTACTATCCGTAGAATCGAGATCCATATCTCCGTTCAAATCTAGACCCTTTGGTGAAACACCTGTTTCTGAAATATTTCGTACCAAATGCGGTCCAAAGACAATAAACTGATTAGCAGTTGGCATGGATGGATCTATATGACTTCCCAATGTTGGTGCCCATGCTCGATATATATCTGGATGATTGACCACCATGACTATGTACTCATCGGTCATTACAAGAGCTCTTTCCTCCCCGCTTAAAGTAAATGTAAGTCTAGTATCTTGGTCATTCCATATGGTAGTTTTCAACTTTGTCTCCTTGTGAAGTTTTGTACCATGAATACTGTACAAACGATGATTAAGATGAGCTGAATTCTTAATCGACAGTTCATTTTCATCAGCGAGATCGCCGTACAACACTAATAGCGGTTTTTTGTTATAGTAGGCCCATGTGAATACCTCAAGCGTAGAATAAGATATGGTAAGTCGATTACCAACCGGATAATCAGTGACAATAATTTTAGACTCTTGCGGTAATAACGAAAGTGAACCAGAGTATGGGATAGCAAACACCTTTCTATCAGCTGAAGAAACAGCCAACTTAAACTGGATCCCTTCGTTAGCACTGATATTACTATGACGCACAATGTAATATCCCGCGTTAGTTTTCTTGTCACGGAGTTCAGTTACATAAACATCTTTTTGATCAGAGTAGGGACTTGAGTCGCTATTGTCAACATAAAATGCTGTAACAAGGGATGGTGTAGAACGAACAAAGGTCCAAAGCAGTTTCTGCTCATATGCTTTTTCTCGCAATACGCGATTCTCCGCTATAGCAGATGCAAAATCGTAAGAAGAGTATACTTCTGGTGACCCTATACCTCCCCAATTTGTGCCTCCTGAAATCACGTATTGTGAAATCATTGTATATTTTTGAGCTATCAGATTCTTATCAAAAACACTCACAAACTGAGCACCTGTTTGTTCAGAGCATATGTCGTATCCTTGGCCACCCCACTCATCGTATGCACCTCCTTGAAATTCCGAGGCAAGCTTGGGAGATTCAGGCGAAACATCATTTAGGTATTCACGATCATCTGGTACTAGTCTTGTTGATGAAAGATCGCTGCATTTCTTCCCTAATGGAAATGAGTTGAGACCATATAAATCAATGGTACCTTTAAATTCGGTTGGAATGAACGACTTTGATTGATTCATGTCATTATGAAACTATGATCGTTAATGAGGCAGTTCTTAAAATTAAAAACCACTTACAATAGGTACAACTATTCCATGTTGTCTCACAACCTCTACCAAGTTTTCGATGTACCGGCTTATTTCTGGAGATTTTTCTGAGTTTCCAATCTCGTTTTCGATTTGAAGAGCAATCACAGTACCGCCTTTATCTAATTGATTGCGAGCAATGATTGGAATCAGTTTCGAAAAATATGTCTTCCAGGCTTCTGAGTACTTCTGCTCAAGTGATCGTAAATCGACGTCCGCAGTATTGATAAGCCAGGGAGGAATGCCTCCACCGGATGCTTGGGCATCAATATAGGGTCTTTATTTTACTTGTTAGTCTGTATTCAGAACTCCAATACTTTGATTAAAATCATACCCAGGACGAACAATGACATACAGTCCTGCTTTTTGTGCAGAATCCAATAAGGTCTGAATATCACGTCCTGCACCAACAAACAGTAGTTTGTCTTCTTTGACGTGATGGTATGCCCAGTTAAAGGTGATCGTGACAGTGTTAAAACCAATAGCGCGCATTTTCTGGAATACATCAAAGCTCATGTGCTGAGAAGGCATTCGCCAGTAGTGAAATTCCCCACTAATTATGAAAGTAGGACGCTGGTTTATGTACATCACATTGGTATCCCTTCAATCAGTCATCAGCCGCGATGGAACGCCAAAACACACGGAAAATGCTTACCATTGCACATTTTTTGATTCAGGGTGATGTTTCAAATGAGAAGAAGGACGATTCTCGGGTCGTCGTCGTTGTGTCAAAGGCATACTTGCGTGCGTAACATGCTTTGTTGACGGGGCCCTTCCACTCAATGATAGTAAATGATTGAAGTAAAGGCTACAGTAAATAGTTGATAGCATTATGACAAGCAATATAAATATTAACTTAAATCTGAATGACAAGCGACGAAATCTGCGGACTCGTCGACCAAAGGGACGACCTTCAGGGAGTGCTTCTGATCGCCAGAAGCTAGCTTCATCAAATGATTTCTTTACGGCCGTCAAATCATTTGGCTTTTTAGAGCTAAAAAGAGATTGTGCAAATGCGTTATCAGAGTTCATTTTTGTTAAAGCAATTTCCCTAATGGATCATAGTAAGCAAAACAGTAAATTAAATGCAAGCTTAACAACAGTACAGACGAGCAGAGCATAGAAAGAAACAACAGAGCAATCGGCAACAGAACACAGTAAAACTTTCAGAATGGAGTAGCAATTAATATTTTTGTGTGATACGTCATCGCGTGGTCGATAATGAAGCGTTTGAACAAGGAGCGATCACGAGCAAACAACTTTGGGTGCGATGAGTTGCGGAGGAGGTTAATGCACGTGCACGCCGCATTGTTGTTTTAGCCATAGCCGAACTTGAGAAGCTTAAAATTAATCCCCGCTTGAAGATCTTCCCTATATGGCCTCTCAAATTACAGTAAAGACGTAATTATATTATTTGTTTTGCTTGCCAAATATGGCTGCCATAGAAAAACTTCGATTCTTTGCCCTAGACTGGAACAGCGCCTGAAGTGATCTGGAAGTTAACGTTGATAGACCCTGCATGTCAGTGAGATGCTGTCAACGCACGTTGTTTCAAACCAAGTTTCTCCGCAAATTCACTATTATTTCTACATTCAGATTTGAACTGCATATATGATTTTCATTTGGATATTACGCTTTCTGATTGACAAACATCCTGCCAATCAATCAATCAAATTTATTCAACGCCTACGCAACAAACATCCTGCCTTTATCCGTCATTTATTTCTAGATTTAGACGGCGATTTACAGTGCGCGAAATTCAATCATCAGATCGAATATACGTGCATTAAGCGTGCGAAACGCCGCTCAATGTAATTGACTCCCCTAACCCCTGTAATACGGAGAAAAAGACAAAAAATAGTGCTCTAGGTGGGGATTGAACCCACGACCGTCGCGTTCCTCATAGAGGAAGTGACCGTGACACCAGTATAGATGTCGATTTACAACTATAAGCACTGCTAAGCAGTTAGCCACTATTCTGGGATAAATTTTGATAGAAGGGGTTTACTAACCGATGCGCTAACCTCTGCGCCACTAGAGCCTTCTACAATGATGAAAAATTTTAATTCCTCTATAAGCCGTCAAAACTTGAAAATTTTTGCAAAATTGATTTTTGGCGGCGTTTAATGGATATAATAAGAATACTAATTTTCAGTAAATCTAAAAGAATTTTTGAAATTTACGGTTATTTTTACATCTAGGAAATTAACGTGATTTTGACCGTATCGGTGATATTTAGCTAAACCGTCACAGCAACTAGATCTAAACTGATTTTGACACTGAAAGTTAAATGCTTGAATTTGAAAATTGTTTCAGTCAAACATTAAAAAAATAGATTTGATATAAATTTTTTTACGACGTTTCTGTAACGTTTTTAACAGTTAAAGTGCAAAAGGCGTATGGTAAATTCATGGAGGCAACGCAACCCAGTTAGCAGGTCAATGCTCCCAAATATTACACTCATCTCGTTTCTTTGTTCATTGCCAGCAAATGCTATATTAATTCAACTACTAGGTTAGAGCCTAAATGCATAATTTTAAAGATAAAGTCACACAATTTGAGCTTGTCAAAAATAAACCGTCGAGAGCTTCTAGAACTTCGCCGTCTGTGCAAATGACTAAGGGAAGTACAAGGCGCAATTTGAACTGGGAAACTACTGGAAAAATTTTGGAATCAATTACAGAATTTTTTATAAAAATCAAACAAATTCAAAAAAATTCAAAAATGTCTTTTGCTCTTGTCACAATTAGTGATTTGACTTTATAAACCAAAACAGAAAATTACGGAAATCTGAAAAAGTAAGTTCAATTAAAAATAACAATTTCTGTGCCATAGACATTCTTATACATGAACTTGGAGTAGTTACCTACAAATAAAGGCTCGCGTTATTTTTATTGTATAACCATTCTCTTATTTATTGAGACCAAAAACAATGCATATATAATCTTCTCAAAACTTCACAGACGTACTAATAACTAATTAAGTCATAACAAAAATAACTCAGTTCAGATAGCTTCAAATATCATATGTCTGCCAATCTCAACTTACGACCAATTTCACGCCGTCTAACTCGCTGTGGCGTAGACTCTACTGCTAACGGAGCTGAATCAATTAACGGAGTGCCTGGCCCTGCCGATGCAGTGCCAGAGGGTACATCTGAAGATTTACCAGCTTCACGATCTTTCAATAACAGCTCCATCTCGCCTACGTCAAAGTATCCGTATCCGCCAAGCATATCACCTGTATCTTCGTCCTCAATTGCAGATTCCGATCGCTGACGAGTTCCATCTACTTCACGACCACTACGCTTGGGACCTGAAGTAGCCGTAGTCAGACCTGCTGTACTTCCACGACGCGAAGGAATTGGCGTTCGAGCTCTCGTGCCTGTGCTACGTCGCGGGTCTGTAGCTCTAATCAGGCTTCGCACTTCAATGAGATAGTTATGCAATGTATCAAGGAACCGTCTAGTTTGTCTGTGCTTGGAAGATGCGCAAATAGAAATGGCATCATTTTTGATGATGTATCCAATACCAAAGCCATCTTGACTAGTGGGTCCAAAACCGAACAGTCGTAGCGAGGGATTTCCGCAGTTACTAGTACTGATGATGGTTGTATTCAATTTCTCCCATCCAGCATCAGCGAAAAGGGCCGGCATTTCTCCTGATGACTTTGTAGTACTAGTGGTAGACGCAGCATTTGTAGAGATAGAGCTCGTCTCATCTTCAATCGGAGTGGCGGATTCTTCCTCCTCTTCAGCATAGCGTTGATGCATACAGTATAACGCGTAAAGATGACGATCTTGGCCTAATCCCTGAGAACACATTTTTGTGGTCTGAACATGCTTCTCACATGCTCTGCGCAAGTAATCGAGCTTAATTTTTGCCGGCGCGTCCTCACAGAATTTGCGCACGAAAGAAAGCGACTCATCAGACACAGTACGGATAGCCTCAGTTCGGCCATGCAGATAGTACTTGGTCATAGCAGGTTCGTAAGTACACTCAGCTTTTCCATATAGAGCATAGTAAGCCGCCTGGAATGCCATTTGCACATAGGCATCAGGAGAAAATCCGGCAGATTTGATATAGTTCATACCATAATTTGAAAACTCAAGGACTTCAAACTCGTTTTGATGAATTAAGTCCGCCAGTCTAGTCTCAGCAAATCTAAGAGCCAAAGAAAGCTCAGGAATCATTGTCCACTCAAGTTTACGAGGTGTTGTAGTAACATCGCCAAATGATGTTGGATCTCGTTGAGCGGGGTCAGGCGACTCAGATGCCCAAAGACTAGGAGCCTTTCCGTTGATCGATTTTGCAAAACGAAGAATAGTGTCGGTATAAATATCGCTAACAAATCTTAAAATTGTGTGTCCATCAACACCCGTGTCTAGAAGATGTTAGTCCCTTGTTTTCACAATGAAGTAATGAGGAGATAACTTACGCTCAAAGTTGATACCAGCTTTTCCATTCTTTGTAACAATAATCTGCAGCTTATCGTACCAGCGATTAGTGCATGTGCCAACCTGGACTCCCTTTTCAATGACATTTGTTCCACAAAGCATGTTCATAGCGAGATCAGAAGGTGTCTCAGGCTCCGAATAATCCAAACAAACTATAAACAGAGCCGAGTCAATAATTTGTAGACATTCATGATTGTTGCTCAGTTTGAATGAGGCTGAAGAGCGATTGGAGTCTTCACTGACGTTGTCGGAGTCTACGGCATCCCTAGTCAACAACTCACGCAAAGATGCCCAGATACGTCGATTTTCAGCTGTGAGAACACCAACAGCGCCTTTCGCAGCTTCGGTAACAGGGGTGTCCTGCGCGTCACTTATAATTGTTGTAAAATTTTGAGCAAGATCTTTTTCAGTCATGATCAGATCAGAATTGTCATCCAAAACGTCGAACCAGTAAAATTGCGAGCGAGCCATGACTACGATATGCTTTGAAGAATAGTCGGACTGCATGACACAACCGTTTGCAGTAGAAATTCGAGCGGTACCGAAAATTCGGGAGTACTGATACATGCATAAAGGTTTGCCTCGCACCGTGTCTGGAGGCAGCTCTTCACGACGAACAGCGCGAACAAAAGCTAGCGTTGAGATGGCCAAAGAAGCCGCTCGATTGACCTGGTTATCTTTGGACGGCGTCGGATCATCTTCAAGCAAGAAAAAAGGATTGAGATTAAGAACCACCGGATTGTCGTAGTTCAAATACGAGTCGTACCAAAACTGCTCAATGTACGAGGAACGAGTGCTGGCGTACTGCAGTAGTTTCTCTTGCAAATCAGGTCCATGCTTCACCAGGAACTCACGTGCAGCAGCACGGGTATCTTCGTATTCGCGTTGATTCTCTAAAGGACGCACTGCATCTAGATATCGATTGATGGTGTCCTCCAAAGGAGGAATCGGTAGCTTAGCTAGCTTGTCTTGGTAGGCGAACGTGATGCCTGCCTGTTGGGTGGAAGCGAGCGCGGGCATAGCTAGAAGAGACTAGAAGTAAAAAGCTAGGCTACTGACGACTTTTGCGAGCCATAGCGGAGACAGGGGACGCAGTTATGTTTATACTTTGTTTTTTTTTCAGACACAGGAACGTTCCGCGGGTGGAAGGCACTTCTGCAGATGGAGCTAAGCTTGAGAGGCGTCCGAGCCGGGGCCGGCGAAGATCAGGGTTAGCTGATGTTCGGCTCTGAGGATCATCCATCCCTCGGCCAAAACACCGGACTCGTAGCATTCGGTGCTTAATAGAGCACTGCAAAATCAACATGTACCTCATTCACACCTAGTTGTTTATCTACTTCTATCTGAACTTCACAGGGCATCAACTAAGGGGGTCACTGGTCATCTGTCTACTCCGCATCACCAGGATCTGGGGAAAAAAACGCCACACGTGACCAAGCGTAAGCGAGTCGCGGGGTCCGGCGGAGGTTTGAGCGCGTGGTTCGGATCAAAGGAGCGCGCGCGACCGGAAGCCGCTGCAAACTCAGAAAGAAGCCGTTTCAGGTGTTGACAGCTCGTCATCGGAGCGCCGGAAACTAGCTGCGTTACGCACATATTGTGGAATGATTAATTCATAGATTCTGGTTGGGTTGGCGGACTTTGGGAGTTCTGTATAATAATGGAATCTTGCATTTAATTATATTTAGTTTGTCTCGTGTAAAATACTCATTCCTTCTATCTCTTAGCTGTGACCATCCGATTTGTAAGCTCCTTCATTGTTTCATCGATAGCGACTATCATTTTCAACCTTGCTTCTCTGATCCGACTTCTCCACAATGTAACTGTTGCACCAGGAGCAGCTTGAACAGATTCGCATATGTACTCAGTGTTGCCATCTGTCAAGTGTAAATCGGAGATTTTTCTGCGATGTAAAAAGTTCTGAATACGTAGTTTAACTGAGAGAGGTTTGGTATACCGGACTTCATATTTATGCCCAGTCCTGACAGGCGCAGATCGATAAGATCCAAACAATGACGGCTCTAAATCGTCAAACAGAAGTCTTAGATCTTTCCTATCGTTTTGTTGCTCAGAATGATGTAAAACCGTCTCATTATGCTCTCCTGACAGCTGTTTTGATGATTCCCCTTGTAGCCAGTCATTTATTCCTTGATTGTTAGCTTCTTCGGCTTCAGGGAACAGGACAGTATTTATTGGTCGCACTTTATGATTATTAAGCTGGTCACCATCTTCATCATCAACAGAATCTTCGTTAGTTTCAAAGGGTAAAGTGTGACCTGGAGTAGCAAAGTACTTGTCAATCTCATTAACCCATGAATTCTGGAAGTATAGAGGGTCATCAGATACAATATTGGCAGAATCTCTCGGCTGTCTCACAGCATTCTTCATTACTGACAGTTGTGAAGCTGGAAAGACAGAAGTAGCATTTGCAGTACAAGGAGCAGAATTTGTAGTAGTATCATCTCTAGTTTCCTCAATCGCAGCTTCAGTTTTGTTTTCAGATGCTTCAGAATCCATACTCTTTAGCTGAGTTTTTCTTTTGTTTTGGAAATCCATCTCTTGCATTTTTTTAAATCCTCCGTTAGTTTTACTCGACAGCGACGAATCACAAGACCGCACAGAAATATTAATATCAGAATCAGACATCACGTTAAAAACTTCATTTCGCTTGGGCTTCGTCGAATTCAAAAGGGTTGTGCCACGAGTAGGTGAATATAGAAGTGGAACATCAGGGCCGACAGAAGGAGAACGCCCACTCATTGGAGGTGTGGAGCCAAAATAGTCATCAACAGACACTCTTCCAGGTGAGATATTCAGCAAAGCATGCTCATTGGCTAAAAGCACTTTATTGTTCATCTTCTCTTGATAGGATAATATGATTCACAAGTCAACATTATCAGCATAGAAGAAATCAAAACATTGTATCACGTGAATGGATGATATCTCAAAATGCGGCGTCGCAGTAATTGATCATGAATCATAATCAACGATTAGTTGCTAGTTGACTTACGACAATATAAATCGCCTAAATGACAATTGATAAATATCCTTCTAAGAGTCACGCAAGATCAGTTACGAAGCACTTCAGCCAACTCTCGCCTTCGTCGTTTTCCGCTTCTTCAACTCCAATCTATCTCCTTGCATCTCCCCGCACTAAACTATGGCCGTTCTGTGATCAGGCGCAACCATTTCGTCAAAATCGGAATTTCTATTATTTATCTGGATGCGATCTACCTGACTGCTATTTGACATATACTCCAACTACAGAAAAATTGGTGCTTTATTTACCAGAGATCGATAAAGATGATGTTGTGTGGAGTGGAATGCCTATTTCAATTGACGAAGCGAAGGCGCAATTTGATGTTGACGATGTAAAATATGCCACCGAATTATTTAAAGATATTACATCTATCTCATCATCTACGGTGTTCACTGTGGAGGATCTTTCATTGGATCGCGAGATCATTTCATCACTTGAATTGGCCAACCCTAAGATCAAGATCGTTGCTTCAATGCCTGAACTACTAGAATCATTTGAGGAAGCTCGATTGATTAAAGATGACTACGAGCTATCGCTTATGCGTAAAGCTTCAGAAATTTCTGATAATGCGCATTTTAAAGTAATGTCAACTCTCTCACTCTCATCAAACGAGACACATCTTCACGCCGAATTCATCTATCATTCCATCCGCGCAGGATCAAAAAATCAATCATACGATCCAATTTGCTGCTCAGGTCGCTCTTGCTCAACATTACACTACGTAAAGAATGATGAGTCGCTTGATGGAAGATTATTAGTGCTTCTTGACGCTGGTGCAGAGTGGAAGAATTACGCGTCAGACGTCACAAGAACTTTTCCAGTTAATGGAGAGTGGACTAAAGAGTCAAGAGAAATTTATGATCTTGTTTTCAAAATGCAAAACGAATGCTGCATTCGAGTAGCTCCCAACGTACACTGGGAAGAACTACATTTACTTGCACATACAATCTTGATTGAGGGATTCTTAAAACTTGGAATATTTAAAGCTGAATATTCCTGCAAAGAGATTCTTGAAACCCGGTTATCAGCGGCATTTTTGCCTCATGGTCTAGGTCATACATTAGGAATGGATACCCATGACACAGGCGGTCGGGCTAATTACTCAGATCCTGATCCGATTTTCAGATATCTTCGAATCCGAAGAAAACTTGAAGCAGGTATGGTGGTGACAGTAGAGCCTGGAATTTATTTCTCACCTTTCCAAATTGAAGATTGGAAAACTAAAGACTGTTGGAAATTCGTAGATGAGAAAGTGCTGGAGAAGTACTGGGATGTAGGTGGTGTTAGAATTGAAGACGACGTGTTGGTTACAGAGACTGGGTATGAGAATTTTACGAAAATTACGAAGGATCCGGAAGAAATTTCAAGAATTATTAAAGGTGGTAAATAAACGATAGATCTGTACTGCAAATAAACAAAAATTGTGCACTAGTTTCTTTATAGTCGCATACTGTGAAAATTCTTTATCCGTTCAAAATCTCAACTACCCATTATCCAATATTTATGATTGAACCCAGCAAATCAAACTCAAAGTCAAAACAACGCAAAACAAGCAAACCACTCCTATCCGTACTCCGACACCATTATATCCAATACTCCTATCCAGATCAACAAATTATTCACTTTTTATTCAAAACAGAAGCTTTCGGTGTTCTCGCACCGGACCCTTTGCATCCACTCTTGAGATACGGCTTCACTTTCTTTCTATTCATATGCGTCAATAGAAAAGGATCGCAGGGAAAGTATTCGCCATAATTGACTAGCATAGGACAATCAACGGCAGCAGGTAATCGTGCTTTGACAGCAGCGACATACTTGGCAAATTTATTATGCGTAACTTTGTCTCCAAACACGTCTCGCATAGACACCGTTTTATTGCACTCTATAGGCTTTTTGTCTGATGCAACCGTGAATCTAATTGGAACTTTAGTTCTAAATCCAACTGGGCCATTCAAACAGAAGAAAGCGGCAAACGCATAGAGCATAGCGGCATCTTGACCGTTAAGTTTAATTTGCACGTCGCGGGAATGTGTTATCTGCTCATTAATACCTGATTGAGCAAATCTCTCAGTCAGCTCATCCGGAGAAATTAAAACGCCTGAACTTTCAGTCGTTTCTGAACACAGACTTTGCACGTCGTCAGTCTCTTCTGCTTCACCCAACTCTTCATCACTGTCTTCTTCATCGTCTTCGTCGTCGTCGTCATCAGACGAGTCCTCGGATGACTCTAGCATTGAATCAGAAACCCAACTTCCCAAACTATCTGTTTCTTGTGAGTCATCTTCTATCTCACTCGACTCATAATCTACATCAACAAAAGAGGATGTCGTTGAAGTTTCGAGCTCATCAGACGTAGTGTATTCGCTCTCGGACACAGCGGCTGATAAATGCTCTATTTCGTGAACATTGACGTCTGTTCCGCCCTCAATTGCATTGGTATCTTGCACTTCTGACATAAAGTATGGGACTTTACCAAATAAGATCAGTCAGTAGTGTCGAAGAAAGCAAAAGAGGTGAGAAAGAAGGTGAAACGGGATGTCAAACGCAGCGCTCGCGCGCATGCTTTGTGCGGGGGTTGGGGCTAGGTGTGATGAGCTACTTGCGATGAGCTGGGACTTTTCAAGATCATACGAACCCCAATTTTAGATGTAAGCGCGTTTAAATTTTTTGGGAGTTTCGGATAAAAACAGAAATTTAAAAACATCTACTTTGGAAAAGTAAGAAGTGTCAGTTCAATGTTATAGCATACGTTTCATACGCTACTATTTCATGAATTTGAAGTGAGGTGGAATTATCATGAGTCAGAACGGAAAGGCTTTGGCAGCATTTAAAAAACAATGGATTCGTAAACAGGCATCAAGACCGCTGGTTCCACCATGGACTCCAAATGAACCACATTTTAACCCACGTGTTCGAAGACCACCAAATGCAAAGCCATGGCAGGGAACAAATAAGGAGTATGGCATATCTGACACTGAATTGCTGAACATAATAATGGAAGAGAAATACAATGTGCGATTAACACTACCTTCGGTCGCATTAGCAAATACTACACAAGTCCCAGATGCACTATCTACTCCGTTTCAAAGAAAGTTATACGTCAAACAGTTTATAGAAGGCGGAGCAATAGACGTTACAAAAACTAGTGTGGAAAGATGGTTTCATGTTCCTAGTCGAAAAAACATGTCATTTCCAGACGTATTACGTGGAATTGGGGATCCATTTGGTCCAGCAGCGTTTCGATTTGCAGCTCCGATAGCAGCCTGGCCAGATCAAACAAAAGCTTTAAATTTTAGATATATGCCACCATCGCATATTCTATCTGTTTTTGCAAAGTCACGACCAGCAGTAGTCATTCTACTTCGGTCAAAAAAGTCTATCGGCCATACAGCTGTGTACAGAACGACGTTACGGAAACGATTAAGAGAAGCGGTATTTGCAGAATTTTGTAGGGTGCAAGGGATTTCCCGTGAAACGGCCAAATGGAGTGATATCAAAACATATGAATTAATGGAAGAGGATGGCAACTTAGCGTTTTTACAAGAGGATAGCAGAGATCAAGAGTTGGTCGGTTTAGAAAAATCGCTGCTGGAGGATACACTTGGAATACCAGATCAGCGAGAAACATTTATGGTAAAGCGGGATCGGAAATACATTCGTGACATTGATGGAATTTACTGTTTCCAAGAAGCAACCGAGCAGTCGTATCTCAATGAGAATGAAGCAAGAAAATTGGCCCGAGATGCAGTACAGTGTGCGATAGAAGAATTTGGCTACGTATCCAAAGAAATGAATGAAGAATACAAAGCGAACGAAAAGAACGCGAACGGCACCACGTCAGTGGCTGACACAAAAAGAATCAAGTACACAAAAGCGGAACAACACGCGTACAGTCGCGTCACGCAAAGATTGAAAGCATGGGTGGTCAAGAGTAACCAGAGAAGTATTGGTACAGTGCTGTCCCAACAAAACGTTTCTCGCCCATTCAACGATGAAGATAACTACAATATTTTATTCTCTCGAGTGAAAGCACATGCGGAGGCTTATCAACAGGCGTATGAGGCCAACTCGGAGAAATAATTGGGGACGGCTAAATCCGAAGAGTTCTCCGACGTAATGTCCGAGTGCGGCGGCGACGGTGCCAAGTTCTAGCTTCTGCCAAACCCGCAAACTGAAATTTCTAACTGGCTAAGCAAAGCAAACTGGTCTTGATCTACTTTGGCGGCGGCTATCGCATATGCTATTCAGTGTATAATAAAGAAGTATGAACAGTCATTTAGAATATCAAAGAATTGCACCTTGGACCGCCTCTTTTTAGCAGCCTGCGGCACGCAGCAAGCAGCGCCATCGCCCGGGAAGACGAGCAAATTACGTGCGGCGCGAGCTCTATCTATCAAACTATTTTATAGATACGGCGCAAATGAGACGATATGCGACGTATATACTCACCTCAACTTAGTTTTTATCTGATGAGAGCCGAACTGGCGAGCATAGGCGACTTTTTTTCTTCCTTCTCCAGCACGGAACCTGGCCGAGACTTTTGCTTGGTTGGTTTTTTTGGATCTTGACGTTAATGACGCTGTGCTGCAGGCGAATTTGGAATTGAACCAACATTGTCGCCAGTCAGGAGTAAGAGACCTTTATCTTTCGACTACTCAGGCGTCTTGCCTTATCTTTGCCGTATCACGTTTGAGTTTTGAACATGCAAGATCATAAGAATGCTTCTTGTAGACGGTGAAAAATACGCCTGGTGAGTATTGTATTATGCACTGCAGTGGGAGCAGTTCCGCTGACCTGAGGTCTAATAGTATTCGATGTATTCGTGGGCATCGCTCGTCAACATGTAAACATCGGCATCGACCTCTTGTTCAAGTACGAAAACGCGGTCGTCCTGTCGCGGAATGCAATCATCGACTAGCTGTATTACCCGATGGCACCTGTGAGTGCGGAGTCACGGCTATCATCTTACCAAAGAGTGAGTTGGAATACTACTCTACCGCAAGCGACCTGAGCTAATGTGAGGTTGTTGATTTTAGTACGCCCAAATACGCCGACTACGTTTCAGCCAATAGAAGGCGGGAAGCGGAAAATATGTGATACCTTGGAATTGTCTGATGGCGAGCAACCACAGATGGTCAAAATACAATCAGGCTCGTCATGTTGCGGCGGCGCAGGCAGCAGCGAATCAGTGGAGCGAGGCCGACAACTTCATCATACCCATCATGCCGATCCTAGTTTAATACCCGAAACACACAGTAATCCTCACAGTATAAACAAACTCAGCGGCACATCGCAGCGAGTTATATATGACCCCTCAAGTGTCGAAATCCAGGAAATTTTACCGACAAAACCCGGCGATAAGACACGAAATAAAGCCTCAAAAGAGACGCCAATCAAGACTGAAGGCGAAAGTTGTTGTGGAAGAAGTCAGTCGTCTGCAAGCAAATCTTCAAGCTCATGTTGCAGTAGTCCATGCTGCTGCAGCAGTCGAAGTTCTTTTGAGTCCAAATTCTCATGCTGTGGTACTGGCAGCAGTAGCAGCAATGGACATATACGACGAAATCCGGTGAAATTACGGTCAATAGTTGTTAAACCCGATCTCGACAGTGCAGCTATAGTCAAATCGCTGGACGATGTGCAGCAAACGATTCCAGCTGTACAGACATTTGAATACGTGCCGCCACCATTGCAAGCTACAGCGAGTACGACCGCACCATCATTAACAAGAAATACAAGCGAAGCAAGCTTTGATGGAGACGGGAGAGGTGGAACTGAGACTGAAGCTTACTCTAATCCTAGTCCGACGGTAGTGTTTGACGAAGCTCTATACTCTTTAGAGAGTTTCCTACAGTCTGCAGCTACACAGCAAATACAACAACACCAGCACCAGCAACAGCAACAACAGACACAAGCGACCTTTGATCCAGATGTTTTACTACGAGAGGCATCTGGAATTACAAGCACAACGACGCCACAGGTGTTGAGTGCTAGCGAAGTTGATACGCTTACGCGATACAGCTCGAGGACGGGTGTGCTGAGCTACCCATCGGGCGGACATAATCATTATCACCAAAACAGTGATAACAACAACAGTATTAATGACAATAATGGTACTAGACGCGAAGGAGGTGTCTACGTTCCAGATTGGATGAATTTACAAACATCACAGAAGGCATTGGCGGAGCATCTTACAATGCTAGAGCAACATGATCATAGTCCACAAACACAGAGTGCTCAAACAATCACAGGAAGCGCTCAAGATCAGACTCTTATAACTCTAGAAGACGATGAACTGGATAATTTGTTTTCGGTATACTTGACATCAGCATGCGCAGTTCCCGGTGGAACGTGTATGTGTAGTGATGAATGTCACTGTCCGGGATGTATGAAGCATGGGAATGTGTTTATGGACGATAATGGAGTCGGCGGTGATGAATTCGGATTGGATTGGACCGGATAAGAAATTCGTTCAAGACTGGTTTAAAATAAAAGGAGCAATATTCAATCTGGGTTTGATAGTTATAATTTGTACATAGAGGATTTACTTTAATTTCAGAACAATCTACATTCTAGCATACTGATATCATCTGAAGTTAAGAGAACCTAAAAAGAGTAAAAAAAAAATCGCTTTGAATTGGAGCGAGACAATTTGCTTTGATGATGCTGTGTTTAATTGACATAATGAAACAGGGAAAGTATTAAGGAGTAAGGTTTGATATCACAACTGTGAGTAGTGATTTGAGACTTTGAGTTAAGGAGAGGAAAAGCAATTAGAAATTGTGAATTTGAGTAGAATGTCTCGGAGACGTCTGGCTTAATTTTAAAATGAAAGTTATCTAAGTTACAGGTTGTTTGATTAATGTTATTTTCATTAAACCTTTTTCTTTCTCGGTTTGAAAAGTTGACTCTGTCATACCGCGACATTCATTAGTTAGTGGGTATAAGAAGAGAGTTTTAGTCAAGGGAGCTCCGAGTACCGCGCGCGCGAAAACCTTAAATAGAGACAGCGTTCAACGGATTCGTTAATTTAGGGTTAAACTTTTGTCAAGGACAAAGAGCTAAACCAGAATGGGCAGGTTAATTAGAAAAGTGAGAGTCAATTCATTTTAAAGTGGCCGGCGGCGTGTATTAATTAGATTCCCACTTTGGATGATTGAATAAAATTTTTTTTTTTGAATGAAGTTTTTCTGTTTTTCTGTTGCACGAAATGAAATGAAGTAGGATTACAAATATATTTTACTGTTAACGACGATCCTGATTATTTGAGCGGTATTATAATCGATGTCATTTGTAGTGCAGGATCCACACAATGACGAGTTAGACAGAATGCTGATAATCGAGGGAAAATGATAATCCCTGATCGTTGATATAGTGGAGTAAAAAACGTTGAATGCACGCAAGACCCAGTTAATGAGCTGAGGAAAAGACTACATTAATTTGTTGGCGAAAGACGATGCTGCGCAAAGTATCCAGATTCGGCGCCTTCTTTTTTTCCGTTTACAAACTTCTTTAGCGATTTACCATTTGACGTTCTGACAACTAAAGACAGATCTAGAAAAGAAAACTACATTATTCAGCTTAACAAAGCAAAGAGAGGTTTTATAAACCAGTTGTGGCAACAGCGATAGTCGATTGCAGGTGCCTTTTGTTCGCGTGGTAAAAAAGGGTCCAGTTCCTGACGACGGTGGCGAGATGCCGCGCTAGACCTGGAGAGGAAAGAGTAAATAGTATGAGAGTGGCTCACAGCTACAGTTGTCTAGACAATCGTGACTAGATCACATGTGGTCTGTGAGGTTGTTGAAGCACGAAAAGGGCGTAAAGCGAGTGAGTGTGAGCTGGCCTGTTGATGTACGCGCAAATTCCAGCTCGCTGTCAACGACACGTACAAACCACCAACCCGCCAAAATGAAATTAAGCAAACAGCAGTAAAAACAATCACCGTTAAACAGTAGCGCGAGACACTAGACCGAAAAGTCAGACAAGTCACCGAATGCGGCCTGCGCCAGAACCGGAACCAGAATTCGAGGTTTGATTGCGGTTCGGCGGTTCGCGAATGGTTTGCGTGGTCCTGCTGAATGCGGACTAGCGTGTTCAGGGTCAATTTTAATTAGGTTTACACCGCCGAATGGGTTTGGCGCGAAATATATATCAGCGTCCACATTCCTCGACTTCCGTATTCTCTCTTTGTCTTCTTCCTTCCGAAACCTATCCTTTACCACTCTCGTTTTCTTTTCTTCCTTTGCAATTGGTGTGTTCGTGTCTCCACTCTTTAGGCCGACCCCGTTCTTTCCTTAAAATAAACAAACCGCGATAATCTTCTGTGTGTGTGTTTTGAGCGAGAAAGAGAGAAAAGTTTGACTTGAGTTGCGCCGAATAACCTGTGTCGCGATTTCTATTTATATACCAAAGAATATTCACTCTATATCAACGCATATATACATATATACATATATACATATATATACTCTGTTTTAAGACAACAAAATGAAGTTTGTCTCCGCTCTTGTCTTGCTCGCTGCTGCCTCCGCTGTCGTCGCGCTTCCCGAGCAGCACGCTCATCACCGTCACCACGCTCGCCAGGCCAAGGCCGAGCGTCGCGCTAACGTCGAGAAGCGCGCGGTTGACTATGTCTACTCCTACGTCACTGTTGTTGTCGACGCCAACGGCAACGTGATCACCGACGCCGGCGACTCTGCTCCCGCCGCGCCCACTTCGGCCGCTGCTGCTGCTGTTGCCGATCCCGAGACTACTTCGGCTTATGTTGCGCCTACCACCACCTCTGAGGCCCCCGTTGTTGCTCCTACTTCGACTTCCGAGTACGTTGCTCCTCCTTCTTCCTCGACTTCGGAGACTGTCGCGCCTACTACCAGCACTGCTCCTACCACCTTTGCTACTTCTACCTCCTCGTCGTCCTCGTCGTCCTCGTCGTCCTCGTCGTCCTCGTCGTCCTCGTCGTCTTCTTCTGCTTCTGCTGCTGCTACTGGATCTTACTCCACTTCAAGCGACCTTCTCGGTGCCTTTTCTGGACCCAGTGTTGCTTTCGTCGATGGAGTTGTTCCTTGCAGCACATTCCCCGCTGGACAGGGAGTTATTCCAGTTGACTGGATGGGACTCGGTGGATGGACTGGTATCCAGGGCTCTGCCGCTGCTAACGCTGGCACTTCCCACACCTGTGGAGAAGGAAACCTGTGCTCGTACGCGTGCCAGCCTGGTATGTCTAAGACGCAGTGGCCGTCTGACCAGCCCAACAACGGAGAGTCTCGTGGAGGTCTCGAGTGCAAGAACGGATTCTTGTACCGGACCAACACTAACAACGACTACTTGTGCGAATGGGGAGTTAACTCTGCTCAGGTTGTTTCAGAGTTGAGCGACACTGTTGCTATTTGCCGAACTGACTACCCTGGTACCGAGAACATGAATATTCCTACTATTGTCAATGGTGGTTCCAGCGCCCCTCTCACAGTTGTTGATCAGGACTCTTACTACCAGTGGCAGGGCAAGTCTACATCTGCTCAGTACTACGTTAACAATGCTGGTGTTTCTGGCTCTGACGGATGCATTTGGGGAACCCCTGGCTCGGGCGTCGGAAACTACTCGCCTATCAACTTTGGAGCTGGATACGTTAACGGAGTGAGCTACTTGTCACTCATTCCCAACCCCAATGCTAACGGTCCTCTTAACTTCAACGTTAAGATTGTTGCCTCTGAGGGAGCTACTGTGTTGGGAGACTGCTCGTACGTTGATGGACAGTACTCTGGCGGTGCGAATGGATGCACTGTTTCGGTGACGAACGGAGTTGCGAACTTTGTGCTTTACAAATAGGAAAAATAGTGATTTGAAGTGATGTGTATTATGTGTTTCACAGTATTGCTAGTGCTGTGCAAATTGGGAATTGTTTTTGTTTTTTTCTCTTCTTCTAGTTGAGATATCTGTAATGACCTTATGACAATAAATGACCTCTATAAGTAAAGATACGTACGACTTGTAAATGTAAACGCGATAGTAGAGGAGGTGGATGCGGCTGAAGCCCAGCACGTGGGGCGCGTGAGAGGTGTCGGAGATTAGGTTTGGCGGTTGTTCGTTGCGCAAAGACGACGAAGTTGGTATAAAGGCCGGTACCATTGATTTGTTTGGCTTTGTTTGGCTTTGTTTGGTGCAATTGTTGGTTTTATGATTTGTTGATTTATTGATTTATTGATTTATTGATTTATTGATTTAATTGATTTGAGTGATTTGAGTGATTTCATTGATTTTTGGGATTCAATCTGAGTTTTTCGTGCTATTCTGGTATTTGTTCTGATAATTGTCGTGAAGATGGCAGCGGAGGAAAGCGAAGAGAGCGCGCAAAAGACGCGGAAAGCGAGCGGACGAGCGCGGCAACAATACGCGCGGGCGGCGGCGGAGGCAGCGGCGGAGAGTTGGCGGCGGCGGCGGAAAGCGTCAAAGTTGCTTGGGCTGTTTCGGGAGCAGAGCGACGAGAGTCTTGTTGCGGGCGGTGGTGGTGACAATAACAGTATGAACAATAACAATGGTGGTAATGGTGCCGATGACGGCAGTGGCGGTGTTGCTGTGACGACGGAAAAGACAGGTTCTGTGGATGAAGGAAAACAAAGCCAGCTACTCGTCGAGAGCATCAACAAAGACGACGACGACGACGACGAGGATGAGTACGACGACTACGCCGACGACGACGAAGGCCTGCCCACGACCATCAAACTCACGCCCTACACACACAAAGTAGGCGGCCACACAGACATGTTCCGGTTCTCGCAAAAGGCAATCTGCAAGGCCATGGCCCGGCGCGAGAACCTCTGGTACGAGGCCGTCGAGCAGAACCATTCTGCCTTGCTGCGCTTTATGCCAAAGTACATTGGCGTGCTCAACGTTCGGCGCCATCCGCGTGCCGTCCTGCTCGAAGACAACAGACACATCATCCCGCACTCGCTCGTGCGCAAATTGACCCGTCGAGCAACTGCCTCCGGTCTCGATGATCTTGACGGCGCCGACACAAAGGACTTTCTATCCCGGTCTGCGCCTTCGTCCTCTTCTACTGTCTCTACCTCCACATCAAACGACTCCTCTTCCGCTGTTTCTCCCGGCACAACGCAAATCAACCGGAAACTACAGCAGCAGGTTTTAGCTGAAGTACTCAGTTCTCCACTGCGAGTTCGTCGCCGTCCCGCTCATCATAAACGCCGCAACCTTTCCTCCACAAGTCTTGCCGACGTACCCCCCCGTGTCCTCGCTAGCGACGGCGAAATCAGCGCCGACACCTCTCCCCAAACCGGCCCCACTGAAGACGTTCTCTTCCCCATCGACGACGTCCTCGAAATCCCCGAACCAGACTCCCCTCATACACCACTCCACCACCTCCCTCCCTCCTCCGAAATACCCCGAATAGACCGCTACCTCCTTCTCGAAGACCTTACTGCCGACATGCTCCGGCCCTGCGTGCTCGATCTAAAAATGGGCACTCGCCAGTACGGCATCGACGCCTCCCCCGCCAAACAAGCCTCCCAGACCAAAAAATGCGCATCAACCACTTCTCTCGTTCTAGGCGTCCGCGTATGCGGCATGCAAGTCTGGGACGCCCTCTCTAACGGCTATATATACCGCGACAAATACGAAGGTCGAAAACTCCGCGCCGGTAACGACTTTCGCAGTTGTTTAGTTGAATTCCTCACATCCAGCGCGCGGCCTGCTGACCGCGACGCAGCTGCAATTCGGCATATCCCCAGAATCCTCCGCAAACTGCACGAGCTCGAGCGCATTATTTCGAAATTAAACGGTTACAGACTTTACGGTAGCTCGCTTTTATTAATGTACGATGCTGCTGCTGATGCTCGTGCAAAGATCTCGTTACGGATAATTGATTTTGCGCAGTGTGTTGCTGCGGGTGATTTAGCTTTACAATCTGCGAGTTGTCCGCCGCATTATCCTAGTTCTCCTGATAATGGCTATTTACTAGGAATTCGTTCTTTAAAGCAGTATTTTTTTTCAATCGGTGTACAAGCAAGTACCAATCTTGGCTTGAATTTTCAAAGTGTTTTAAAAGCTGCTTCTCCTTATTCCAACAACAACAACAATAATAATATAAATAGCGGCATTAATAATAATAATACTAACGGAACTCGTTATTGGTATGAAGAATATGATGATTTGATTGATGGATTTTATAATTTGAATATCTCGGAGAATACGTTGCAACAGAATGACCCTTTATTTCCTGTCTCTGTTTAACTTTTACTTTAGTTTAATTTATAGCTTGTTGCTTGTTGTTTATTTATTTGTTCGTTTGTTTGGATATAAAGGGTCATTGGCTTTGATAAATTTTATTTATATTTTTTGTTTTTTTATAATTTGCTGTATTTTAGTTTACGCGTCCGGCTGTGTTTCTTCTTTTCTATTTTTTTTTGAGACAATTCGTGTATTTCTAGTGTTCTTTTTTTTCTTTTGTTTTTTTTGTTTTTTCATTTGTTAATGCAGGATGACTTTTGCTTTTGTCTGTTTTTTTTACATTTTATTCATTAATGACTTATGGATTTTATTGATTATCAAATTTTAATCAAATTAAACTTTACTATCTTTTTTGTTATTCTCTTTTTAGTGCGCGCTAGGTACTAATAAGTATAGAAATTTAAATAGTTTATTTTTAACGTTATCTGGTTTATTATTATTATTAGTATTATGGTTATACATTCGACCCATTCAAATTTTTTAAAAGTGCGCGAACCATGATTTTTTTTTATATATTCTTTATATTTTTTTTTGTAAAAAATTTGTAAAAAACTAATTTTCAAATTTCGTACTAGCAAATTTTTGTACTAGTGATTTAATCTCATTGTCATCGATGCTTTTATTATTATTATTATATTCATTAAGTTAATGTAAAAGTAAAAGTAAAACAAAATGCAAGGTGCAAAGTGCAAAATAGAACTATTAATACAAATTGCCATTTTTGCCGTTCATTAGTACATGTATATTGCCAAACTCTTAAGTTTTTTTCCCTTTTCTTTCCCTTTTCTTTCCCTTTTCTTTTCTTTTCCTTTTCTTTCCCTTTTCGTTCCCTTTCTTTTCTCCCTTTTTTTCTCCCTTTTTTCCCTTTTTTCTCTTATTGTTCACTCATCTTTAATTTTCGGCTCAAAAACCGGCTAGTGCATCGTCTCTGAATCTTCATCACTTGATAGTGTCTTTTGCCTGTTGCCGGTGGATGCATTCATCTACTTCCAGTTCCAGTGCTTGTCTCTGCAGTAGCCACTGACTCTAACTTGGTACATACCAACTTCGTGTTCCTATACCTGTTTTCTCTATTAATCTAGCTAGAGCTTTTAAACCTGTCCTTGTCCATAGTATATGATGTATGTGATGTTCGTGTCTTGGTAAGCTGTAAAGAATAATAGAATGTTCATTAGTGTAAGGGAGCTAGCTACTCAGAGGGCCTCAGCAGCAGTAAGTTGGGAGTTAAGATCAGTACTAAGTATCAAGAAATTGATCTCCTTCTCTTACAAGGCTACATGTCTTAGGAGATCAGGAAACTCAGTCTGCAAGAACTTAAAGAGAGGGCTAAGATATAGTAAGAATAAAATAGGAGAAGCAGGAGATCCCTGTGGAATACTTGTTTGTACCTGTGTGAATTTGCTTCCTGCTGGTTGTCAAAAGACATTAAATTACTGCGTCTGCTTAGGAATTGATAGAGCTGTGGGAGATCATTGAGATCAGTGCTTTAATACTGGTGTGTTCAATAGGGGAAATGTCAGAGATAATGGTCACACCTACGTACCAGAATGAGAGTTACTCAATTAATAGAGGAACAGTAATGAGTCATTCCACTAGTGAAGTGTTGCTCAAGACTCGTTGATTGAATAGGGATTAATAGGGGAAATGTTAGAAATGATAATAGACTAGTGAAAGCAGATGATTCAATGAACAGTGGTAAATAGGGGCACTGTCAGAGATTGCGGAATAACTAGTAAACTGGGATGAAACTCAATCAGCGAAAAGTGGGCAATAGGGGCATCGAGGGAAATAAATTATAAGCTAGTGAATCCAGGTGAGACTCTTGCATTAACAGTGGCGAATAGGGGTATTGTCAGGGATACTATAGAAATCAAGACAAGACTCATTCAATAGATAGTGGTAAATAGAGGCGCCCTCAAAAAATGCAGGTAGACTAGAAGATTGTGACGAGACTCATTCAGTTAATAGTGGTAAATAGGGGTGCTTTCAGATATACTGCGTGTGAAGTTAGTAGATACTTTTATTTTATTTTAAGGTAATCACAAAGTGACTAGGAGTGAATGGAAAAACTGATTAATATAGTGATATAACCCTCAAAAAAGCATGTAGATCAGTAGATTGTGACGTGATTTATTTAGTTAACAGTGGTAATAGGGGTGGTGTCAGATATTATTATTGAATTTAGTATAATCACAAAGTGAATAGGGGTAATTAGGGGAACTGTACGACTTAGTGGTAAAACTTACTAGCTCTGATGAGACACATTCAGTGAATAGGGGTAGTGGGGGGGTAATTAGGGGAACAGTATTTTTTAGTAATTTATATTTAAATATAAAACTCAAATATAAATTACCTACCTTCAGTGTGGTACCCAACCATTCTATTGGTTGGGGTACCATTCTGAGTTATATAGTTGTTAAACTGCACTTTAATACTTTCGATGACCCCCTAATGAAGAGAAAGCTTTGAAGTTGGTATAAATATATCAAAATATATTATTGTTTCTACTATTAAAAATAATAATGATAAGGTAGATTTATTGGTGTTGGTGTTCATAAATACTATTAAACATTAAACCTTAGTATGTAATATATATATAACAAAGCCTTTCTTACTAACAGTAACAAGCTCTGATGAGACACGTTCAGTGAATAGGGGCACCGTTAAAAATAGCAGCTAGACTTTTGAATTAAGACAAGGCTCATTCAGTGGACCGTGTTGAACAATAATTTCAGACAGCATTGAACAAACGAATGATTCAGTGAACTGTAGTAATCAGAGACACAGACAAATTAGTGGATAGATTTGTGAATTAATGAAAAAGGGTAAATACGGGCAGTCTCGAAATCAGTAGTCAGACTAGTGAGTTAGGATGAAACTCATGCAAGTGCATAGGGGTAAAAAGGGGTATTGTCAAAATTAGTGCATAAACTTTTATACTGAAAGGAAATTCACTCAGTGAACTGTGACAAAGGTAATATCAAATACAGCGCATAAACTTGTGAATTCAGACTAGACTACCGAGGTGAACAGTGGAAAATAGGGGCACTATCAAAGTCAGTGAACACAATTGGAAATTAGAACACAATAGTAAATAGGGGCAATTTTGATAACAGCGCATAAGCTGGCAATTTCAAATGAACAAGAATCATGCAATGAAAGGAGGTGCGCAAGGGAATGACAAACTTAATGCTTAAACTAGTACATTGGAATAAAAGTCATTTATTGAGTACTGGTAGTGGTAATAGGAGCACTGTCAATATAGCACTTAACGAATGAATTCAGATAAAACTCATTAAATGAACAGTGGTAAACAAGGGAAATCTAAAAATATTATATAAGCTAGTGATATTAGACAAGACTCATATGGTAATGGGGAAACTTGAAACATGACAAGTAGACTAATGAATCTAGACGAGACACGTAGTACTTAGTGTGCTAAGTTGGACTAATGAGCTGAGATAAAATTTATGCAATGAAAAGTAGCGAATAAGGAAAATGTAAGAAATTGCAGACGTATTACTGGATTGGATGAGATTAGTCCTAAAAAAAAGGGTAAATAAGGGTGAAAATAAAAACTTCAGCCAAACTAGTGAGATTAAACAAGACTCACTTTATAAATAGAGGTAAATAGGGGAAGTGTACAGCACATTCGTCAGAGTAGTGAAATTGGATGAGACATATTCGTTTAGTGAAAAGGGGTGGATAGGGGAAATTGTGATCACTATCAATTAGACTAGCACAATCGGACAAAACTCATCCAGTGATTAGTGGTGAATAGGGGTGATGCCGAATATAGTAGCCAGTCTAGTGAAATAAGATGTCTTCCATTTGATAAATGGTGTGGATAGGGGCCTATATCAACTTAACATCTAGACTAGTTAGACTAGTGCATTCAAACGAGACTAGTTTAGCGGGTATTGTCGAATAAGGGAATTATTGCATTGAAGCTATAAATTAGACTCATTAAGAGAATAGTAGTATATAGGGGAAAGGCAAAAAACAGTAGTCAGGCAAGCAAAACCAGACAATACTGATTCAGAGAGCAGTAATGAATAGGGGCATTGCCAAGGTTGGTTTAAGCTAGTGAAATTGGACAAGATTCAATGGGCGAACCGTGATAAATAGGCATTTGTACTAGCTAGACTCATCAACCGGGTAAGCCTCGTTGAGTATGGAACAATAACTAGAAAAAGACAGCAAGTGAATCTGAATGAATGCGACTCATTCAAACAAAGGGGAAGGGAAGAACTGATTAATGTGCCAGGTTAGAGTATTCAATTAAGACGAGACTCATTCAGTTAATTAGGGAATATAAAGGCAATACCAAAAACTGACGGTAGACTAGTCAGATTAAATAAATCTCGTTCCATGATTAGGGGCAATGTCAATGTTGGTTCAAATATCAGACTAACCTCATTTACTAAACAGTGGTAAATAGGAGAAACGTCAAAGATAGCAGTTAGACTAATGAGATCAGACAAGACTCATCGAATGAATAGAAAAAATAAGAAAATCCTCGACTTTCAAATAGACTAGTGAGATCAGACGAGACTCATTGAATGAATCAGAGTAAATGGGGGCGATGCCATGAAAAACAGGAGTTAAGCAAATGAAACTAGACAAGACTCAATTAGACATCAGCGGTGAATAGGGGCAATGTCAATGTTGACTCAAACTGTAAAATCGGACGAGACTCAATGGCTTAACAGTGGTACATAGGAATAAAATTGTCAGATCAGAGCTGAAATAGCGAAACCAGACAGAACTCATTCGAAAAATAGACATTAGAGTAAATATGGGCAACGTCCAAGTTAACAGGTAGACTAGCGGACTCAGATGATACTAGTTCAGGAAACAGTAACAATTAGGGAGTGACATAAAATGGATATCGGACAAGTGATGCAAGACGAGGTAAACAGTGGTAGATAGGGACAATGTCAAAGATGGTAGTCAGACCAGAGTTTTTAGACGAGAATAATTTAGTAAACAGTTGTTGAATAAGGGTAAGATCGTATCTCAACTAAACTAGACTTATTAAGTGAATAGTGGTGAAAAGGAGAAAGATGAAAGAGAGTAGTCAGACAGGAGAAACGGGACAAGACTCATTTTTGAACAAAATAAATAGGGATAATGTAGACTGGTGAAGGCAGACACGACTCATTTATAAAGCGGTGGTAACTAGGAGTGAAGTTAATTTTAATTCAAACAAGTGAACTTGAACGAGACTCAATTGGTGAACAGCGTTAAATAGGGATAATGCCAGAAATGACTTTTGAACTGGTAAAATTCTTTGGGACTCATTCAGTGAATAGGGATAAATAGGCGAAGTAATTAGGAAGACTAGTCAAATCAGGCGAGACTCGGTTGGTAAATAGGAGAAATGAATAAAAGAGAAGTCAGGCAAGCGAGACAAGACTAGACAAGAACTCATTCAGTAAATAGTGGTAAATAGGAGTAATGCCAATGTTACCTGTCAAACTAGTAAAAGAAATTGAGACTAGTTAAGAAAATACTGTCGAATAGGGGAATGGCGCAATTCAACTAAATTAGACTCATTGAAGTGAATAGTGGTAAATCAAGGAAAGGCTAATAAAAGTATTCAGACAAGCGAAACCAGACAAGACTTATTTAGAAGGTAGTGGTAAATAGGGGTAATGCCAATGTTGATTCAAACTAGTGAAATCGGACGAGACTCAATGGCTTAACAGTGGCAAATAGGGGTAATACCTTATGTACTTGCGACTCATCAACCAGATAAGCCTCATTGAATGTAGGTGATAATTATGCACTAAAAAAAGACAGCAAGCAAATCGGAATGTGACTATTGAAACAAAAGGGAATAGGGCAACTGTTCAACTGTTAATGTATTAAGACTCACTCAACTCATAGGAGACATAAGGCAATATCAAAATTGGACAGATTGACTTGTCAATGCTAACGAGATTCATTCCGTGAATAAGTGTGATGTCATTTAAGCAAGATCAGATTAAACTCGTTAACCATACGTGGTAGAAAGAGACAACGCCAAAGGTTACGGTCAGACTAGTGAGATCGGACAAGACTCATTAAATGGATAGGGGCAAAAGGAAGGACGTTTCGACTTTTAGATAGACTAATGCAGCGAAGAGTTTCGAATACAAGTGATGTAATGTGCTTAAGCTGAACTAAATGCATTGAGTGGATAGTGGTAAATAGGGGAAACAGAGTTAGATAGGGAAAACTTGGCGAATGACAGATAGGAGACTTAATCAGTGAATAGGGGTGAATAGGGGTAATTTCAAAATCAATAGTTGGAATAGTGAGTTCTGCAACAAGCCATTCATCAAAATCGGGCAAATAGGAGTAATGTTTGAAATATCACTTGGATTCGAAAAATAAGATAAGACAAGTCAGTGAGTAGTGGTGTATAGTGGCAATACAGACTTAACATTTAACTAGCGACAACAGGCGAGAATCGGTGGTAGATAGGGGCAATGCTGAAATGTCTGTTGAGCTAGTGGAACCAGACGAGGCTCATTCAATTAATAGGGGTAGATAGGGGCAATAATTAAGTTTACAGCTAGACCAATGAATTCAGACAAGACTCAAGAAGTGAACGGATGTGAATATTGTTGAAGTCAAAATCGGATGATTGACTAGTGACTAGAGACGATACTCATTGAGTGAATTTTGGTAGATAGGAGAAATGTCGAAATTAGCAGTAAATAAGACAAGACTACTTTGATGAGTATTGTTGAATAAGGGAATGCCGCATTCAAACTAGACTCATTTAGTAATTAGTAATAATTAGGGAAAATGGAAGAGACAGTAGTCAGACAAGCAAAACCAGACAAGACTCATTCCGTAAACAGTGGTAAAAAGGGGTAACATTGTCGAAATAAAACCGGGCATGACTCAGTCTTTAAACAATAGTGAATAGATATTATGCTGAAAATGACAGCTAAACTGGTGAAGCCAGACAAGACTTAAAATCGGGCAACATCAAACATGACAGGTAGACAGTAAACTCAGATGAGACTCATGTAATGAACTGTGGTAAACAGGAATACTTCCAATGTTGATTCAAACTAGTGAATTCAGACAAGACTCAGTCAGTAAACAGTGGCAAATAGAGGCAATGTAAATGATGGCAGTCAGACCAGTGTCGAATAGGGGTAAGATCGTATTTCAACTCTACTAGACTCATTGAGTGAATAGGGAAAATGACAAGCTATTAGGTAAACTAGCAAAATTAGACGAGACTCATTCGGTGAATAGCGGTAAATAGAGATAATGTCAAGTCTGATTTAAACCAGTGAAATTGGATGAGACTCAACTGGTGAACAGAGGTAAATAGTAGTCATGCCAAAAAGACTTTGAAACTAGGGAAATAAGACAAGACTCACTCAGTAATAGGGGTTGAAGTAATTAGGAAGATAGTGATATCAGACGAGACTCACTCAATAAGTAGTGGTAATTAGGGGTAACGTCAAAATTGGCGATGAGACTAGTAAGATCCGACAAGACTCATTACACGAATGGAATAGGGGTAAATAAAGGTGTTGCACAAACAAAATGAACCGTAGACTAGCGATATCCGACGAGACCTATTTAGTGATAAGTGTAATTAGAGGCAACTTCAGAGACAGTAACCGGACATAGTGACATTGCATGTGCACAAACGCTGCGGCGCAACAGACCATAAACTAGATATTCTGGATGAGACTCATTCAGTAAATAGCGATGGATTGAGATATTGTCAATCACAATGTTTATACTAATGAATTGGAATAAGTCTCATTCAATCAACTAATTCAGTTGACAGCGGTAAATAGGGGTGGCGTCAAGCAAGAAAATCGCATAAAGTAGTGAATTTCGATGAGACTAACGTCATTTTTGAAAAGGCTGTTCTTGTTCCTGATAATCAGAGTCCCATCTAAAATTACTATTCTTTTTGAAGAATGCCCCTATTTACTTCCATTCATTCAACGAGACTCGTCTGGATTCACTAGACTAACCATCAATTTGAACAGTTCCTTGATTTACCATCATTTACCAAATTAGCGTTGGCTTACCTTATTTATAGTCCCGTTAAATTAATGAATCTCGTTTCAGTTCACTGATTTGCACTAACCGCTGTTAATTGATCGAGTCTAATTAAACTCATTAGTTTATGCACTATTTTTGACACTGCCCCTATTTACCATTGTTCAGTGGATCTCGTCTGTATTAATGACTCATAAACACAGTTTTCGATATTTCCCCTATCTGCCCCTATTCACTGAAAGAGTCGCATTCTGATTCACTTGCATTACATCTCACTTCACTGATTAGAGAAATTCAAATTTTTTAGTCACTATGAACCCTTAGAGCAATTTAGCTGCTTAAATCCATCCATCACATGAAAAGAGAGGAGGTTATGTGTGCCCTGTCATATGTTATTTTAAACCATTACGTTTCTGTTTTTTTCTTCAAAAATTTGTTGTTATGCTAGTTTGCATAAGGACTATTGTGAAAATCTAGAGCTATTTGAATGTATTAATTACTCTCGCAAAGTGAGGTTATCGTAAGAGCATGCAATTTTTTTGTACACAATTTTTGTACATTCAAGTCAGTCGTTCCGGTCACCAGTCCTAGATCTTATTAGTGTTACGATGTCCATTTTTTTCTTCGCAAATAGATTAGTCCTGTTTGCATGTTCCAAACTGAAGCAATAGGATGACAACCTTTTCTACTAATGAACATAGACTTCGACGCGTCGAAATATACACTGGGCAATCAAACAGCAAATTATGATTACATCACGTCGGTGGTTACTTATTTAATGACTTTTCAATTCAGAACAAAGCATAGTAAATGACAAAAACTGCTGCACTAGCAACGACGATTTCACCAGTTTTTGGCATGACGATAGAAAATCCATATTTACAATAGTAAACTGCCCAAGATAAAAACAGAATCCATAGCGCGTCGCGACGGGACGGTGAACGAAGAAGTGCTGGGCCTTCGTCATTATATCCACTTGTTGCTGCTGTTGTTGTTGTTGTGGAAGTTTTTGAGGTAGCACTCGAGGCCTTTGCTGATGACGAAGAGATTGATGACGATGAACTGTCTGATTTTTGTGTAGAACCTTTAACGCCAGCGTCTATGAAACATCTTTCAATATCTTTTGCCATCTGCGCTCGGGTAAATCTTGCCAATACAAAGACTCTACCCGCATCCCCCATTGCCTCAAGTTCCTTTTGTGTGCTTTCAAATAGAATAAAATGCAGTATAGGTGCCCAAGCCGTGACTTGTGCGTCGCGCAGCCATCCTGTCTCCCCATCCCTTACTGTTTCAAGGGGTCCTCCAGACGTCGCGGCCAACACTGGTGTACGCAAAAGCATACTTTCTAATGGCACAATTCCAAAATGCTCGTTTTCAGGAGTGTACAGCAGTGCACGAGACGAGGAGATGAGCGCTGTTCGCGAAGCTGTTGATACTGATGGGAGAAATATTATAATTCCATCTTTCGTTGTGGGCCGAAGAGCATCAGCAAATTCGGCTGTGTGTGAGTCAAGATTGAATATAGTTGTATGAGGAATTGCCAATTGTTGACAAAGTGACGATAATTCGGCTAAATATTCGACGTTCTCCGAGACAGCGTCATCATATCCTCCAGCGACAAACAACGCAGTTATAGCAAACGCTTTATTACTCCTTAACGCAGCGTATGCTCGAATCGCCAGATCTATCCCCTTTTTTCGCTCGAATCGGTTAATTGAAATAACAGTTTTGCGAGTTGATGACTGAATTGCTTTCGTCACCAATTTATTAGCATCCGGAAGATGATCAGGTACACATGGGTATAGAACTCGCGGTGTTTGTGCGATTGATGGAAATTCTATTTTAAAAACGGATTGTGTGAAGTGTGAGTTGACGACTAAAATGTCTGCAGCAGATGTAGTGATTGCTTCGATTGCGTCAAATGGTATTCGATACAGCTTTTTTACTGTAGAGGTTCGCTGTGCTAGTAATTTATCCGGAAAATGACAATAAAACATGACTTTAGCATTAGATCGTAAACCCCATTTTAATAGCGGCACAGCAACACTCAGCTGATCCACGAATACCGCATCAAACGCGTCCGATTTGTTCCTCACTAGATACGCAACTAGAACAATCTGCCTGAGAATTGCACACAGTACAGCAAATCGTCCAAATATTGTTCGTGGAATATATTTATCACCATGTACAGACACTGATAATGTTCCGTCTCGCGCTTCTTCAAAACAATGTGCTCGGTCACAGCGAGATGTGTAAATACTAACGACGTGGCCGCGCTCTTGTAATCCTACTGCAGCATCCACAACCAATCGCTCAGCTCCACCTATTCATAAAATACATTAGCATTGCTACCGAGCAAACAGATCGAACCCACCTATTCCCAGATCTGGATGTATGAATGCTATCCGCATCACGTTTGGTATTTATGATTGCTCTCAGATCAAGACTATGCTCATAAGCAAAGCTGTTGACGGTCGATTACGTGTCGACAACCCCTGAAAATAAAGTTTTAAGTGTCTCCACAAAGTATTCTGAATGTATTGTTTTGCACCAGAAACGTCGGCAAGACAAAACTGGAAGAACTCTTTACATTGGGAAACAGTATATCTAACTATTCAAAAAATAAGAAACACCAACACCTAAAACCACTGTACCCAAAGCAAGAATTGTGCCCGTAGCTCGCTGAGCAAGTCGAGGCCGCACGGGCTCTTCTGTTTTCATTCGTTTCACAGGCCGCCGCTCAAGCTCTTTTTTGTCATCTCCATCTCCATCTCCATCTCCATCTCCATCTCCATCTCCATCTCCATCTTCATCCTCATATTCAGCGTAATCTCCATCCTCAACTTCGTACTCGTCGTCTAATTCCTCTCTATCATCTTCATCTTCATCATCCTCATCCTCATCCTCTTCCTCATCCTCATCCTCTTCCTCTTCCTCATCCTCTTCCTCCTCATCATCAACTCCATTATCATTAACCAAATCTTCAAGCTCGTGCGATGAGATAAAGGAACTACCCACGCTCTTGCTGGTGTCTGCAGAATCGGTTGTACTGCTCTTTCTTCTTGAATAGTCCTTTGCAACTAGAACAGAGGGAGATGTAGAGGGAGGTGTAGCCTGAGGTATAGGAATTGGTTGAGGTCTGATGTGAAATGTAGCAGATTTTAAATCGCGTCGTCTTGCTTTAGTTGGAGGAACTGTATAAGGAATAAATAGCGGCCTTTGAGGTGACCTTGTTCGTTTCTTTGAAATGTTTTGTACTGATTCAGGTCGCGATGGTGGGCTTAAGTCCTTAGACTGTATTGATGGTACTGGGGATATTGACTGCTCTTCCAACTGTAAAGGCGACTCTGTCTGATATATCCTTTCTAAAAGCATTTCCGGCGTCGGCGCCTGTTCTTCATCCAAAGCAGCAAATGCTTCTTCTGCGTTGAATTCCTGACTCTGATGTTGATTCGAAGAAAATGTGTCTAGAGAGTCAATTCCATCAATGAAATCGGGAAAATTAAACTCAAGATCATCTGTTTGCTGTTGATTTTGTCGTTCTTCAAGTAACCGCATGTGTTCTCGTTCTTGTTCTCGTTCTAATCTCTGCTGCTTCTTAATTTGTTCCGGTCGCATCGAATTTTCATCAAAGTTGATAAATGTGATTTCTCGCTCGATTGGAGCCAACGCAGCCGTAGAAGGCACTACAGCTGCTACGGGTGCAGTTGAGACGGTTGTAGTAGGTCTTCGTCGCATTCTTTCCAGCATTTCTTGCTGTTGCTGCATTCTATCCTGCTGCTGCTCAAGTACGGTGTGCTGAAGCGCAACAACTCGCTGAAAATATCGCTCTTTCTGATCTGGGGTTACTGTCTCATCGCCAGGCTCAGGCATCAAAGGCGGCAACGCAGCTTCAAGAGGAATCTGTGCTGAAGGGGGCGCTGGCTGCGGAATTTCGTGCAGCGAGTGTAGCTGTGATGTTCGCCGGGTGAGCCATTGTGAGTAGTTGTGAAGACTTGCGACGTACTGCCGCGTCTCATCCATTGCGCTCTCACCCGTAGATCAATTTATTTCTCGCCAAAATGCGACAATTTGCTGTCGTTATTGTTGTAATTATTCTTTAGCGAGGACAAGGCTCGTGCCGGGGTACCGATGGCGGGGCCAGAGCTTCACGATAGCTGCAATATAAGCCATTAGTCATTATTCTTCAATTTGTCCCGAGCCTGTTCAGTTGAACAATGAATAAAAATTGATCAACAATTCCGAAGCACAAAAAAGAAATTTCAGCCAATCGGTGAACAAAATCGATTGGGGAATTTTTTTGATTTTTCTCGACGATAAATTTTTGTCGAATACAGTGCAGTTGTGCCCATAGTACGCTCCCGCGTTTTTATTTCACGTATTGCTATGTCCTTTTCCGCTGTCAACAGTTTTCTTTCCTTTCAAAGCTTTCGTTTTGATTTCTGATAGTTTAAAAACTGTGCTATGTCTTTTTATTTTTTGATCTAATGGCCAAAGTGATGGAAAGAATTGACTGTAGTGACCTTTGTGAAAAAGATGAAAAGCATCTCTCAATGTTCAGATTTTCTTAACAACGCACTGCACACATTCATAAGTTCCAAAGAAACAGAAAAAAAACATTACAGAAAGTTTGAAGTGTAAACAGATTGCTCAAAGTGCTGATTGCTTGCAAAATGTACACTGATACGCGCAATTATTGAGCAATTACATCCGGGGCTCTGTGTCGCGAAGTTGAGTGTTTCTGCTTTGCGTTATCGTTTGCTAAAAGCCACTTAGTGACTGATTGCCGTCAAAATTGCTGCAGTTTTTAGTTTGTGAAAAAGATGCCATTTATTTCAGTAGACTTGATAGCTTTGTTTTGTTTACAATACAGCGGTTGATGCTTGACAGCGGGTTACTAAACCATCAATCAGATGACGCCATTGCTGTACTACCAGCGTCACGCGGATGGTTACATTACTATTTCATATCACCTATTACTTCTCAAACTCTTTTTATAAGTTGAAATTCATGTTTCTGAATTGCATATTGCTGTCGCTGTTACATCAATATTTCCATTCCTCAGGCGACACAAGCTAGATAGCTTTAAACTTGGTCTCTGTATAGCTCTGTGGTTTGTCTGTTTATCAATTTTATAATATATTAACGAAGTTTCAAAAGTATCTAAGTAGGCAGTTTAGCAGCTTCATTGGAAATAGAGACAGCTCACTAAGGATGGAGATGTATTTTACCTCTATACACTAACGTGCAAGACAGCTGTAATTCGACCTCATTCATCTTTGCTCAGATTTTGAATTTTAACCTTCAGAAGATTCATTGCCGTTCTTTTATTGAGATCATTCTTGAAATTTGTTGTAAATCGTAATTTTTTTTGCAGCTGGTTAAATTTACGCTTTTTCCTTAGTGCAAATTAAAGCGATCAATACAAGAAAAATTGTTGTGGTTGATAAATCTGCTTATGCTTCGAGAGTTGCTTGACTTTTTTTTTGTATTGACGAGCCTATGAGTGCTGTAATCCTGTCAAGATCTAAAAACATGAACCGTCAGGCCATAATCTCGGTTATCGATATTAAGAGCTTTTAGTAGCTATAGATGGGGAGTCATTACTAGATTTGATTCTGTACGACATGTTATAGAGCTGTTCACTGTTAACACTGACTACGTAGGGTTGACGCCAATTTGTTACTGAAACTTTTCTCGAAAGATGTAACTACAGACCCATAAACTATCATTGTTGATTTTCGCTTGCATCTAGGCTTTGTGAATATAATAATACAAGCCGGTGAACGATATCGTAATCGAGTCGCATGGCAATGAGAAGAACATTATATAATTGAATTAGCACGCCTTTGTTGACAGTTTAATTAATACCACTGGCTACACATTTCCATCGCCTATTTTGGAAAGTATCTGTTTATTAACGCACGATTCAATGGATATTATGCTATATTTAATCAAGTGACAGGAGAGGAATAAATTGACTCTCGAATGTCAAGTCGCTATTCGCGTTGTTGTAATAAATGAGTCCATAGATAAATGCGTATATTGCGATTGAAGCAGAATATTACTAATAAAGAACCAAAGAACCAAAAACTAAACAAAAAGAAATTAATTATTACAACCAAACAACACGCCAATTAGTAATATAACAAGAGAAAAAACGCACGACATGAAGCTAGATTAGACAAAAACATAATCATAGAAAACACGAAAACATAAACATAAACATAAACATAAACGCAAACGCAAACGCAAACATAATGAAAAACAATCATCCAAGGCAGAAAAAGCAAAACGCAAAAACTCCAAGTCGCCGGTAAGAAGCTAACACTTTGATCAAGACAGCTCTCCCATTAACAGACGTAAGCTTTATTCATAGCGGCAATCTCTCTACATAATGGTGCCCAATCCATTTCTCGTTTATATTCCACTCCCTTTCTTGCTGCTTCGATCTCTTCCCATTTTAATAGTTCGTACATGAAACGTAAATTAGGTTGAATGATAACATTCAATCGTCGTGCGCGGACGTAAATGTAAGCTTGTGGAAGTGAAAGATTTGAACGACGCATAACTTCCGCAATACAAATTGTCGCAGATCGTGAAACACCGACGCGGCAATGAACAAGAGTTGGTTCTTTTGCACGGAATCCTTCATCCAAAAAGTCCAAACAAAGGTCGATTGATTTTATTAGTGAATCAATACCATCATCCTGAATTTGATCAAGGTACATGACGTGAGAAAACGACCCATGAACAGAATCACGATTGTGTAGCATGTCTGCCGGTGCAGAATTGCGACGTGTGGGAGACCAATCTATAGGCTCGCCAACTGAAAGAACACGCTTAATGCCCAACTTGCGAAGAAGCCCTGGGTTATTTGCGTGTGCCAAATTACCGAGATACATGTGATCGGCAATTTTAGATGGAAAACTTCCATCAATTGTAAGAAACCATTGTGGGAGCTCAGGCGGCACTGGAGGTACTTTATACGTTACAGCTGGAGAGCGCATGAGAATACGAGGTTGCAAATGATTAAGCAAAAGAAGGTCTGCAGGAAAAGAAAAGAAAGCTCGAGAGTATGTCGTATGAAGAGAAATATACGCTTCTGGAGCAGAGCACCCTGTTGCGTACATCATGTAAGCAAGAGCTAAAAGCGAAGTCTCAGTGTATCCATCAGGACAATGAAGTAGAGCTCGACGCGGGTTAGTCATCGACGTCGTGTTGTTATACAGCCAGGCACAGAAGTCCACGATGTGATCTAGAGAGCGATCAGAAAGATTACCGAGCGCAAGAGACCCTGATGCTGGGAAGTCAATATGAACAACGCGCGGTTCTGGATGATCAACAAGAAGCTCTACATCAATTGCGGTAAGAAGCTCTGGAATGGGAATACTAGCAGTTGGAGCGCATTCAATAAGAATGTCCCAACGCTGGCCTTCACTGTCACAATCTTCATCAATACCAAAAAGGTCATCATCATAAAGGTTGTCTTCTTCGTCGTCGAGATGTGCATCGCGAGTGTTGCCCAGATATAAATTGATAATCGTTTCAGAAGCTGTCGATAGACGGTTCATTTGATGTCGCTCGCGTGTGAGAAAATCGCCTTCATCTAGTCTCCTTCCTGTGCCTGACACGGAAACAAGATGTGAGAATCGATATTCAAAAACCTCAAAAGCGTCTGCAACTACAAATGTTCTTGTTGACGGAGCAAGTGGGTTTGATTGGCGAAAGAGCTGCTGAGCAGTCGATATTCGCTTTGCTAGCGCAACAAGGCCATCAGAGGTCAATCCACGTTTTGAATATACAATAACATCTGCTAAAGGAGCTGTTTTGGCTGTTTGTATGTGAAAATTGCGAAGACCAACACCAACCGGTGGATCGAGAGTAAGAAATTCATTACTCGGGGGCGGTGCAAGAATCTCAGAAGGTGCGACGGAGCCCTTCAAGATAGCCGATCCCCGGGATCCCAGCTTGACAAGAGCGAGTGTCCGGAAAGATTCCGGTAAGTATGTCTCATCTATTGTGCAGTTTGGGTCGAGAAAAGCGCGCTGATGGGGGTTTGCTGCGGAGAGGCCGTGCAGCCAGGGAAAGACCTCGCTTGCAGGAGGCAACGGCCGTTTGAGCTGTGTGTCAATGGCTGCCGCAGTCTGATCTGCACTTAATACAAACACCGGAGGATCAACAGATATTATCTGACCGATTGGTGTTGGATCGGCCAGGTCGACCACGATGCCGCCCGCATCTTCGGTCACAGGCATTATTCGGGGCCTCGTTGTCTCGCTCGTCTCGCCGTTCGTCAAAACTACATCGGAAAAGGTCTCAAACGTTTCGTACGTTTCGTATGTCTCGTACGACTCAAAAGTCTCTGACGCTTTAGGCACATCCAGCGCAAGTGCCATGGTCCGTCGTCCGCTGTTATCTTCTCAAGTACTACGCTCTGAGCTCATCCCATCCCATCGCGCCCTTCTGCACCGACCACCTGACCCCATAATTGCTGACTACGCCCTTACTAATGTGCTCGGACCCAACCTTATCACGATCCTCGGTAGTTCCTTCCAGTTTTCGATTTATTAATTCTATTTTTGATCAACCTATAGTTTTAACTAATTTGCTAGGTACCTTATTTTATTATTCTTTTGCTTTCCGAAGTTGCGATGTCGCTGTCTTCGGAGATCTATCCTTCGTGAAGGCCAAATTGAGGAAAGCGGCGTCTGCGTGCGCCGCAATTTTCTAATGCACTCAAAAACAACTTGCGTGTTTCTTCTCCAATTCCGAACATTTCGTCCTTTCAACAAATTAAAAACCACGGCCTTCTCAGGCTGAATAAGTCATTTGTACCATTCTCAAAGCTATTGTTTATAAAAGAAATACAGCGGTAATGAAGCTCTACTGTGCTTATCGGACATCCGGAAGTGCCTAATAAGTTAGTACCCAAAACTAGCACGCACCACAACATCCTAAAGAGGTTAAATACAATTATCTAGTATACAATACAGATCACGCTCTTCTAGTAAAGTCTAACTGTGTACTTTTTGTTAGTCTCTGGAGTACTTCTCTTTGAATTATCTACCCTATCATGAAATCTGTGAGCGGTCGGCATAGTAAGCGAGCCTCAAATGTTCTCGCCAAGATTCATACGGTTTAGTTATCCGACTTTTAGATCTACAATCGTAATCTTCAAAATCGTAAGTCCGCAACAATAAAGCGTAACATCAAGTGAATTTGTTGCTAGCATTTTTTTACCCAGTCTCAACTATCAAAGTATTTTCGCTCTTAAAGTAGTAATTTTTTTACGCTTGCGCACTTGCAGAACGTGAAGACAACCCCACTAATGTCACATATTTTTTCAGAGTTTGCCAACGCTTTCAGGTTAGGGTTTATAGAAACTCAATGGTCTAGAGTTAATGAAAACCACAGCCTGTTTTTCCACAGTTGAAGGCATTGAAATGAAGATCAAAGCTTGTAGGGATATTAAATTGATTAAAGACAGCGTCTTCTTTCAGGACGGTACTTTATATAGGAGTGTAATCAGAAGACAGTGAGTTTGCTAAAGGATAAGTTTTTAATTTATTTGCTCCACAGTACCTATAACTTCAGTTTTTGTTGCTTTTTCCATTTGTTTTAATTTTATATGTGTAAAATTTTTTCTGTCTGATTCTCACAAGTTTTGGATTCAATTATTTACTGCTTGCTATCCCGCTGTTTATTGCGTTCAGTAAATCTGTCTTAGCTGGTGACCTCAATTGCATATAGATTTATTTAATCGAAATGCGGGATCGAATCGATTTACTTAGAATTATTGTCAAATTTGCTGCGATGAGAAAAGATAGACGTTTGAGTTGCTGATTTTGTAGTTTTATGGACAAAGGTAATTCAACTGCATTTTGGTTCTGATTTTTTATGTTTTTCCAATGTTCTGGTAACCTGATAAGAATAAAAAATAATGATATACATAACGGTTAACAACTGATTCACGAAACAGTTATCTTTTAAAAATTCTCAAACACAAAATGACACATGTCAAGCACCATTAGATAGTAATTATTTTGCTTCTGCTTTTATTATAAATAGTACTAGGTGCTTAACTTTTGCGGTAGTAATTTTGAGTAACGATTTATAGTCGTTTAGTCACATGGAACTCACCCAAGCAAGAACTGATAAGAAAACTAGAGTGCACAAAAATTTGAAAAGTTTCCTGAAACCAGAAAAAGAGTCATGGTCACAAAAAGGTTAGCTACTGTTGCAAAAGCGTCTTTTTTAATTGATTTGATAGAGGCAGTGTGCTAGAAAAAAGTAAGCAAATTTAATTGAACGTTATTCTTTGTCAATAGGGGTAGCCGTTTCAAAACTACAATTATCTTGGACTATCATAATTGTCTAGATAGAACAATGCAATTTATGAATAGGGGCACTAAGAAGATTAGATTTCGGACTTCAATCGGCTTTCATAGTATATACACAGAATAGGGGTATACAGAATAGGGGTATACTGCATGAAAATGGAATGAACAAGAAAAGTAAAAATGAGACATTCATAAACTAGCCATGCTAATAGGGGTAGCTCAGCATTGTCTCCTAATTGGTGGCAAAAATAATTGAGGAGCAAATAGGGGTCATAATGAGTAACTAGTCTCTTAATTTCTCACTGTGTTCCAAAACAGCTTTTCAAATGCTCTCTCAATTTATTCCGCTCACAAATAGCTCGTTTTGATGTCAATTTCCCACATCGAATTAATCTCTAAATTACTTAGCAGAAATATCTTTTATCTTCATTCGTTTACATTGACATTATAACTGCCTCTGTAAAAAGGGGCAAATAGGGGAAATGCCAGAAGCGCAGACTCAAACAGTGATTTTAAACAAGCGATTACTGGTGTGATCAGTAGTAAACAAGTAACAAAGTCCCAAACGACAGCTTGACTAGTGAGTTTATAGGGGACTCATTCAGTAAATAGGGGTTGCTAGAATGAATGCCACAGGTAACAGTTTGACTAAAAAATTCAAATGAGACTCATGCAATAAATAGGGGTTAATAGGGGAAAATGTAAAGCGACAGCTTGACTAGTAAACTCAGATAAGCCTCATTTAGTGAACAAAAATTGAATAGGAGAAATGTAAAACATGACAATGAATCCAGACGAGACTCATGCAGTGAACTAAGACTCATGTAGTGAACTAAATAGTGGAAAAGTCAGAAGTGACAGTTTGACTGGTAAATTGAGACGAGACTCATTTGGTGAACAGCGGTAAATAGGGGAAAAGTCAAACACAGCAGTTGGCTAGTGAAATCAAACGAGAGTCATTTAGCGAAAAGTGGTAAATAGGGGAAAATCTAAAAGCGACAGTATGACTAGTGAGTCCAGAGGAGAGTCATTCAGTGAAAACTGGTAAAAAGTGATAGAATGACTGGTGAATCGAGACGAGACTCATTCAGTGAAAACTGGTAAATAGGGGAAACGTCAAAAGTGATAGAATGACTGGTAAATCGAGACGAGACTCATTCAGTGAAAACTGGTAAATAGGGGAAAAGTCAAAAGTGTTAGAATGACTGGTGAATCGAGACGAGACTCATTCAGTGAAAATTGGTAAATAGGGGAAAAGTCAAAAGTTTAGTACTATCCCATCTTATTGATGAAAAAATTCCACTGACTGGTTTAGGATGATGCACTTCTACAGGCTACATTAAAGATTGACAGCGTTTGTCTTTTGAAAGGCGATGGTATCGACCACTCCTACAATGCAATAATGCTTTCTGGTTGATACTATCTCCTTCCAAAAGACAAATGTTGTCAATGGGCAAGTGGGTTCGATGGAACTGGCGGGTCAAGTTTTGAGTTTTATTGAATGCATCGTTAATCTCAGGCAAAACTTGCAGCCGAATAGTTCCTTTGTTTTGCAATAAGAAGCGTGAGAAATTGCATGGTCTACCAATGTGATCAACTAACCTGGAACAATGAAATGAAAATAAATATGATTTTTGAGGCCTCTAGTTACTGGATAGAAACTTTCAATTTGTTTCTTTAAGCAATCTGTAGTGACTGTCAATATGACTAGTGAATTGAGATGAGACACATCTAGTGAACCGTGGTATTTAAGGAAAAAGTCATAATGACAGTTTGGCTAGTGAATTGAGACGAGATACGTTTAGCGAACAGCGGTAAATAGGGGAAAAGTCAAAAATGACAGTTTGGCTAGTGACTTGAGACTAGACTCATTTAGTGAATACTAGTATATAAAAGAAAAGTTGAAAATGACAGTTTGGCTAAGTCAATTCAGACGAGACTTTTTTAATGAACAGCGGTAAATAACGGAAATATCAAACACAAAAGTTGGCTAGCGAAATCAGACGAGACTCATTTAGTGAACAGCGGTAAATAGGGGAAAAGTCAAAAGCAGTTTGGATTGAGACGAGACTCATTTATTGAACAGTGGTAAATAGGGGAGGTCAAAAGTGACAGTATGACTAGTGAATTCAGACAAGACTCATTTTATGAACGGTGGTAAATAGGGGAAAAGTCAAAAGTGATAGAAGACTGGTGAATCGAGACGAGACTCATTCAGTGAAAACTGGTAAATAGGGGAAAAGTCAAAAGT